>JZKD02S1686269.1:31756-42689 GCA_000966675.3 Picea glauca
TGTAACAGAAATATCCTTTGAACTACCTCCATGGGACCTTTGTATCATCAAGGTGTTTGGCTTGCTTAAGATGATCCCACCACATGGATTCATTTCCTTGCAAGTGGTAGGTTGAAATTATAGCTTCTACTCTTGAGGGGTAATCATACAACTGGAAATATTTCTTCATCTCCAATAATTAGGCCTTTGCCTCTTCTCGCTTCTTATTCTCACCATTGAAAGTTGGTGGCTTGATTTTTATGAGTTCACCTTGCAAGATGTCTTCCTCTGGCCTTCTTATCTACCTCTTGATAGAAGACACACTTGGTTTTCCCCATGGCCCTAAACTTTCACAAGCTCTTCTAGTGGATTTCCTTGAATAATGATGGAACCTTCACATGCTTCTTAACTATCTATGATTCCCATGATCATCCCTTATGCTTTGGGATCTGGATTGTGTCACTTTTCTAGCACTAGTTGTTTGTTTGGTGCCAAAGTCCTTGTTAACTTGATAATGCAAAATATTAATACTCTGAAGTATCTCTTCCTGATATTTCATAATCCTTTCATTATCTTCCATATATCTTTTCACTTCTCCATGCAGGCTTATCATAGTTACAAAATCCTTCTTGTGTCTCCTTCCATTAGAATTTGTCTCAACATTTCCTGTGATGACATATAGACCTATGACCTCCTCCTCATGGTTGTAATATCCCTAGGAATATTCATTAACTCTAGTTCTCATATTAGAATCAAAGTTGTAGAAATTGGTTGATTGTATTGACATAAAGTTGATGAAGAAATCCCAGTACAAGATGTAAGCAATGTTGAATCAATAATAGAGGATATAGTTCAAGTTGAAGATGAATAGGTACAAGAATAAAAAAATTAAGACTCCGCGTCAGATGAAGATACAAATATTCAGGTAGACTCAAATCAGTAGAAAACATCAAATCCTTCCTCCATAATTACTCAAAAAAATCATCCCGCAAGTTAGATAATTGGTGAGAAAGACAAAGGTGTACAAATCAGGATAAGGATAATCAAAGACGCCAAGCAATCACATATAGGATTCATATCCATGGTGGAACCCAAGAACTTTAATGAAGCCAGTAAAGATGTAAATTGGTTAAAATCAATGAATGAGGAACTGGATTGGATTGAGAAGAACAATACTTGGGAGCTTGTTCCTAGACCTGCATATAAGAATGTAATTGGCTCCAAATGGGTGTTTAAGAATAAAATGAATGAGCAAAGAAATATTGTAAGAAATAAGGCTAGATTGGTCTGCAAAGGGTATGCTCAAATAGAAGGACTGGATTTTGATGAAATATTTGTGCTTGTAGAAATATTAGAAGCTATTAGAATGTTTCTTTCCTATGCTTGTCATAACAAGTTTAAAGTCTATCAAATGGATGTCAAGTCATATTTTCTAAATGGATATCTAAAAGAAGAAGTCTATATTGAACAACCAGAAGGTTTTCAACTGTTAGATAACCCCGACTTTGTTTGCAAGCTGAATAAATCCTCATATGGGTTGAAACAAGCTCCTCGTGCCTGGTATTATAGACTGGATAAGTATATTCTAGACAAGTGGTTCAAAAGAGGAACAATTGACTACAACCTATATATCAAAACAGAGGACAATGATTTGATCATTGTGTTGGTCTATGTAAATGACATCATCTTCAGAAGTAATAATGCTTCATTTCTACAATGGTTTGCTTCTGCCATGCAACCTGAATTTGAAATGTCTATGATAGGGGAAGTGTCATTTTTTCTTGGTCTACGAATTACTTAGAGGTCTGAAGAAATATTTCTTTATCAGGAGAAATATCTAAGAGAAAAGTTGAAAAGGTTTCAAATGGAAGATTCTACACATGTGAGCACACCTATGGTGGTTGGTTGCAAGATCAGTAAATATGATATTTCACTTGATGTTGATCAAATAACATATCGATCAATGATAGGAAATATTCTGTACATCACAACATCTCATCCTGATATAATGCAAGCTGTTGGAATGGTAGGTCATTATCTTCTCCTAAACAAATTCATTTAGCAACTGTCAAAAGGATATTCAAATATTTGAAGGGTATAATGACTTATGGTCTCTGGTATCCTATAAATCAAAATTTTCAATTAACTGCATATTCAGATGCTAATTGGGAAAACTGTTTGGATGAGAGAAAGAGCACCACTGGAGGTTCATTCTTCTTAGGTGATTCGTTAGTAGCATGGATTAGTAAGAAGAAAGGATCTATTTCATTATCAACTACAGAGGCAGAGTACATTGCTGCTGCTACTTACTGCACTCAGATCTTATGGATGATACAAACTCTTGCAGATTTGAAGATAACTTATACTAATCCAATTCCACTTCACTATGATAACACCAATTCCATTAGTGTCTCCAAGAATCATGTTCTACATGAAAAGACTAAGCATATACAAATAAAATATCATTTTATCAAAGATAAGGTTACAAACAGATTTGTTCAGCTGAATTCTATTCCTTCCACAGAGCAGATAGCTGATATCTTCACTAAACCACTTGCAATAGCTCAGTTTGAGTATCTACGCCAGAAGTTGGGTGTGACCTTGTTATCAAGTTAAAACAATCTATCTGATTAGGGGGAGAGTGCTCATAGTATATCTAATCATGGGGTGAAATCTTATTGTATCTTTGATCAAGGGGAGAACATAGTCACTCTTAGTTTTCTTTGACATTGATGTCAAAGGGGGGAGAAAAGGTGTGGTCTAAATGCTACAGTTGGAGGTCTAAGAAGAATAATGCATCCTTTCAGGGTTTCCATCAATTCCAAAGGGGGATATTGTTCGTATGTTTACAGGAAGAGTGTGCTTTTCATTGATGGAAAGAAAAACAACGACGAAGACGAGAAAGCTTAGAAGAGATAACACTTTCTAGAAGTGGAGATGAGGTCCAAGAGACAAACTCGCAGGAGGAGCAGATGTTGAGACCTTTTAACACCTAGAAAACCTTCTAAGTCCAAGAGATCAAAATCTCAGAAGAGAGGGAAAAAATGACTGTTGGATCACAACATAGAGGACCAACAATTGTCTAATCGAAACAAGGTGCATGAGCCTTAACGCTTTGCGCACACAGGAGAGAGGAATTACCAAATTTTTGAAGTCTCGAAGTAGTTTGGGACCTTCCATTGTCAAGGAGGATAGGTAGTGTAAGATCCACAACTCCGAAAGTTCGTGGATCAAAATGAGGTGAAATAACCGAAGTAATTTGAGTCTGTTCATCACTAGGAGGAGAATCTAGTTCATTGATCATTGGGGGAGTACATGTCAGCTGATATGAGATTCCAGAGAAATCTCACTTCAAGAATTTCCAGTTGAGAATTGAAATTCCCGAAGCCCAGAGAGCCAGAGAGCTGGAGAGCCAGAGTAAATTTCAACCATCAGATCCAGAGGGATATGTGGCGACAGATTGTGAACTCTGGAGAAATAACTTTGAGAGTTTTAAGTTGAGATCTAAAACTACCGAAGCCCGGAGAGCCATAGAGTCGAAGTAAATCTCGAATTTCGATCATTTGAAATAGATCTCAGTCGTCAGATCGTCCAGAGTAAATTTCAAGCATTAGATCATCCAAAGTGGATCTGGGCTATCTGATCTAGAAGAGACATGGTGTAAATCTGTGGATTTTAGGTAAAGGCTCGAAGTAAGCCTCAACTATTTGATTCAAGGGGACACACGTCATTAAATCAATTTATGGGTGATGTAGCATACTTGTATTGGTATATTATTAGAAACACATATTGATCTTAGTTATGATTATGAGTTGTTGTGTTATGGTTGGTTGATGCACATCTTTGAGAGTTGTCTTGGTGATTGATCTTGGTGAGTAGATCTGATTTGGTTAATAAGATGGATGAGACATGTTGTTGTGATAGGTTGTTTGGATAGGTTACATTTACAGGTTTGGTGCATGGTTGATGCACTTGTTCATGGTACAGGTTTTGTATAGGTTTGGTGCATGGTTGATGCGCTTGTTCATGGTACAGGTTTGGTGCATGGTTGATGCGCTTGTTCATGGTACAGGTTTTGTACAGGTCTGGTGCATGGTTGATGAACTTGTTCATGGTATAGGTTTTGTATAGGTTTGGTGCATGGTTGATGCACTTGTTCATGGTACAAGTTTTGTACAGGTTGGTGCATGGTTAATGCACTTGTTTATGGTACAAGTTGATTATAGGTTGAGTTACAGGTTGGTGCATGGTTGATGCACTGGTTTATGGTACATGTTGATTACAGGTTGATTGGTACATGTTTACAACAATATATCTCATAGTTATAGTGTGACAGTGGTTCCATCATTCTACTTATACGTCAAGGCGGTTGGATGGGGCAAGGACAGGTGGTTGTAGCCACCTTACGGTTGTAGCCAGAGAACATAGGGGGTTGTAGCCTCCTTCTAGTTGTAGCCAGAGAATTGGGGAGTTGGAGCTTCCCTCAGGTTGTATCCTGAGAAACTAGGGGGTTGGAGCCTCCNCTTTTCTCCTGCTTTGGGTTTCCACGTAAAACACTGGTGTACTGTCTATGTGTATGATTGTTCATTTGTTCATTGCTTATTTACTCTATAGTTATTGAATGATAATACTACATTGATATAACACTTGGATTATATGGTCAAAAAGGATTAAATTTCTCTATTACTGATTCACCCCCCCTCTCAGTAATCCAACAGAAGGTTTTAGAAGCTGGAGCTGGAACTTCAACACAACAACAACCAAAAATACACTAAGGACAACCTTCAGAAAAATGTATTCCATTCTTCCATATTCTTGTGTAATGATCTTATTGATTGTCTCTAGGAGAATCATAAGAAATCTACCCCTCATGTTTAGGATACATAGGCTTATCCTAGGGAGATTTGACTGATCCACTTGGTGAGATCCTTGTGAGCATTTTTCCCATAACATCGAGAGTGAGGGAATAGAAGTCCCTCCTATGAAGAAAAAAATTATAAAAAATGTAAATGATGATGAATTGGTCCTCAGTGCATCTAGAGTGGTGTTGGTATTTAATAATAAGAAAAAAAAAATTATAAAAAACATGAGAGATATAGTGAAAATAATGTATATATCCTCTTTTCACTTATGGTACAAACATCAATCCAATGAATCTAATAATGAGAGTATACTAAAACTACAAAAAGTTTTTCTAGAGAATGGTCAATGAGAGATGTGAAACTTGTAATAGAAAAATTACACAATAACAAAAAATATTAATTTAGAAAGTGTTATTGCTAAACATTTTTTTCTATAATATGTATATACTAGTCCAAAAAATTACCAAATTAATATTTCTACTCTCTCTACATTCATATAAATATTATCAATTTTTAATTGTTCTTTTCATTTTTTAGGAAGATGTTGATCTCTTTTCTTGTCAAGGAAAATGACCAACATTGAGAGAAAATATTACAGGGAACAAGAAGGATTCTCCTCATTTTCAAAGAGGTGGCACTCCTATTTCTTGATATATGGAAGATCCTTTAGATGCATGTAATAGGAAACCCCAACAAGTCTTCCAATAAAACTCCTATATATAGATGTACAAAATCTTATATACATATGTACAAATTATTATATACATATTTACTTGTCAAGCACATTATCTCATTCAAGAAAATGCAATAAGTATGCCTACAAAGATTTGTATCTACAAGGTTTGGATTCTTATTTCAATAGATATTCTTCCTTCCTTTTAAAATAACGTGAACCCAAAATAATCTATAACTTTTCAAGATCAAGTATATAAAAAATATGGATAAGTCACTAGAAAATTTTTAAGTACATATGTGTTAATATCAAATGATTTTGTAAAGCATCATTTGTGCAAGCATCCATTGATACATCATCAAACAGATTCATAAAAACAACATGACACTTTAATAGTTCTTTGTGGGAAAACTTAATTATAATATCCCAAATATAACAAGTTTAACAATGTATGAAACAACAATCTTGGCATAAAAACCTCAACAAGATCTCAATGACAATTAGATAAACTGAAATTATACTACATTTTCTTTTTATAAGCATGAATTTTTCTCATTTAGACCTGGAATATCATGAAACATGACTAGAATAATTTAGAAAAATCTGATGAGACCCATATCTTCCTATTACCAATCGTACATGGAAAACTTGATGGAAAGAATCAAGTAGAAGGAAAAATGAGGGGGAAAGATAAGCAAGCTAATTAACAAAATCTTGGAAAGGAAAAACTTGCTTCCAACAAGAAATCACCACTGTAGAAATCATTGACTATTGAGCTTGAATATGCTCCTCTTCTTCTTTTATAATCTTCTCTTCATCTTCTTTAATATTATTTAGGGTTAGGGTTAGGGTTAGGGTTTTATTTCCCCCTTTGTACATGTGAACTTATATATCCATGCCATCAACTAGGACCCACTTTAGAAGTTCATAAATTTCTTTTAATAAACCATTTTCCAAAAATAATTAATTGTCAAGCCTGAAATATTCATGAATGTATTTTAATTTTTAGGGAATGATGGCTATCATTTCAACCATGGAAAACATTTCTAGGTTATTCTTCATGTCTCTATATTTCCAACAAGCTCTTTTTTTTCTCTATTTGGACATCACAATCAAAAGTTATGGCTTCCGGAAGATAGGTACTCAACAACCGTTGATTTGTTATTCACATGATTTTTTGGTCCTTGATTTATAATTTTTCCCTATTTGTCCCCCAAGCATTATGGAAAGTCTCTCATATCATGTTTATAAATAAACTGACATCCCATATTGTTTGTTTATAAAGTAGAGAGAGACAAATAAACCTTTTTATCTTGTGCACAATGTAACTTTTGGTTGCCACCTCACCGACCAATCATCATGCCAAGTAACTGCCCAGTAATCCATGTCCAACCTATATCATCCAAGTGTCACCCATAGATAGGTCCACTTCACTGCCACATGTCCAAATATGCGAAAGGATGGAGAGGAGAATAAAACTTAGAAAAGTAAATGAGAAAATAACTAAGTGTTTTACTACCACACGTAAAACTTAGTAAAAGTAGCTTGGGGAGAAATGAGTCATGACTTAGTGTGAAAAGTAGTAAATCCTAGTAAAATAATCTAAGTGTTCAAAAACTTAGTATAAAACAATAAAATGTAGAGAAACATGTAGAAATGTGTGTAGAGAAATAGGGATACGTAAAACTTAGTGAAATGGTTATGTAGAGAGAGGAGTGTGCGGAGAAATGGGATGTGCAGAGCATGGTGGAAAGGCTTGAAATGTAAGGAATATCTGCACACTACAAGCCATAAAAATGACTAAATGTTGAAAAGTATAAAAAGTAAAAAGTAACTAAGTGTAAAAATGGAAATGGACTAAGTATGGAAAGTATGAAAATGGAAATGGACTAAGTATGGAGAGAGGAGTAGGGTCATTTAGAATAAGTGAAAATGACTTTGTCCGATGAGTAGGGTCATTTAGCATATAAAGTGAAAACTAATTAGTCTAAGGAGTAGGGTCATTTAGCATATAAAGTGAAAATGACTTAGTCCGAGGAGTAGGTTCGTTTAGCATATAAAGTGAAAATGACTAAGTGTTGGGGTAATACAAAATGAGGGAGAAACATGGCAATATCTTTGGCATATGACCTCTATTTTTGATTCTATAAAATGATGGAAGAATCCGAAACATAGGGATATCAAATGAGAATATGAACACAAAAAATTTCCTTCTTTTTTGTATAATTTTCTTTTCTTCTCTTTTGTTTAGAAGAGAAACCATCGTCGTTGGCCTCCCATGAATAAGCTCTAAATTATTAAGAACTTGTTGGGTCTTCATGATCAATAGGTCAAGGTTATTTGACACTTTATAAATTTCAAAAAATTGGTTTTCATTTGAAAGAGGCATAGGTTCAAATATGCACCCCAATCACCTAGCTGATGGGTGTTAGGAAAACACATCAACAAAAGATTAATAAAATTAAAGGCAACAAACTAGATGATACAAAAAACATTCTATTAGGATGTCCAAAATTTTTATAAGGATATGGTCAAAGAATAAGAATGATTGAATCAAGGGATGAGATATCCCACCAAAAACATGAATTAACATACACACTCATTGATTTTTTGTGTGTTTAATGAGAGAGTTTAATTATCACATGAAATACCAATTTTCAATTGTTTTGTTTTTGTAGAAAAGAAAAAAAATGTAACCAATTCAACATATAAGATGAGATTACAAGGAGAAAAAGGGTTGATCTCAAATTTTTTGAGTACTTGTCTTTTCCTTACTTCACATTTCATACTTTTTTTTGTACGTACATGTTTCTATTCAAATATTAACAAGATGTATAAAAGTTCAGTATGTTCAGGATGCTTAGGGAACCATTATCTCCATCTAACAAGTCCTAAAAACCACATGCCTACCAACCTATCCTTGAAGGGAAACCAAGTTAGCATTCAAAAAAATTCTGTAGCAAGCTAGTACTAGAAATAGTGTCAAGAAGTCTAAGAAACTGAAAGAAAAGGACCCTAGAGAAACTAGACACATAATCATATGCAACTGAACCAAATTAAAAAAAAAAACATATTATGACGGGTAGAAATATATTTTTACTCAATCATTGAGATGAGACACTTGAGGAACAAACATAGAAGTGATTTCCTAATTTGTCACATCCCGAGGAGGCCTCTAAGACCCAATAGATGAGCCACCAAAACTTCCTAGTTCGAGAGAGATGAATTTCCTTTTGACCAACCAAGAGACCATGGTGAGGAGCATCTTATTCTAATTTTCTAGAGCTTCCAAATGCTTGTAATATCAATATTTTGGTAACACCTTGGGATACCATAGTTTTTGTATGCCAATATAACTCTAGTGTTTTGTAAAAATTGGTATCCTTATTCCTAGAGAAACTATGATCATGAACTATCTCTACTACCTACATGTCCACACCCTGATCTTCCTGGTAGTCCCTGATGACCTTGACATCATCTTGCAGAGGATGCATGGCATATTTTTCCTATAGAGAGACTAAATTTTCATAGTACTCAACAATTTCCTTCACTGTAAGGGCTACCTAAGTCTTGCGAACATGAGTCGAACAGGAAGGAACAATGCAAGGACCCATGGAAACTGATAGAAGAGTGATGATCCACTCATGAGTAGGGACCAAAGAGAGCTTGAAGACAAAATCTAAATTCAACCAGAGACAAAGAATTAACCAAATATTAAGGTCAAAATAAACTAGAGATGGCCTCCAAACCATGCTAAGTGTCCTAACAATTGTCACGACAAGAGTAGAAGTAAATACAAACATCCAGAAAACACTTACAATGATAAATGGTAACTCAAACATGAATTGGCTGAAACTCATCGCTCCTGTACTTTCCATTTTCATTCATCACTTTCAATGAATCTGTCTTAAGTTGAACATAACTACTCGCACGTGGTGGTTCCATGCCTACGGGATAGGGTAATCCTCCATGCCATCAATGCCACCCATTGCATTATGACTGTCATGAATAGATGGAACCCCATCCAGGGGACTTCATATTTCATACTTATTATGATGTTTATACTTTAATTAATTTAGAATCATCCATGGATTTTTTCTATCAGTGTTACGTACAAAGAAGAGCCATCCAAACATTTATTAACATTGGCTTACATATGGGTTGTGAGTATATGTTGGATTATCGAGAGTTAATTAAAAAATTTGTAAGCAACTATGTTGTTTTACTTCCCTTATTTTAAAATCAATGGAACAAGAAGAAACCTTTAATTATATCTATGCTGTGTCATGGCATATACAACTCAAGATAAACAAGGTACATAGTGGAGCCAATAGAATATATGTCCAGAGATGGCATGGGGAGTGGCTTCAAAARAAAGTGTGTTATCTATGAATCATTCCTTTCTATGGTATGCTTTTTGATTTAAGCAATCATGCATATTATACTATAAATGTAGATATAGTCATTACACATTATTTATATATTTGTAKATGGAATATGAAGAGGTGGAATACAATCAATCTAATCAACAAGACATTACAAATAACCAAAGTACAATATCCCACACAAGTGATGAAKAAATGAGTCATGCAAGCAACTCAAACAATGAAAATAATTTGATATATGAATGGTAATCAATACTATTCAATGTTATAATTTTTTATTTTGGAATGYTTGTATATAAAGTTGCAGATTTTGCTTAATGTGGACATATTGTTCCAATTAGTATGATGAGGGTTATGAAAAATTATWACAATTATTTATCGACATTTTGATTATTGTGGACCTTTATGTTCTCCCATTTTGTATGTTAAGGGTCCCTTATTTGTATATAACAAAATGAGTTTCTTATTCTATTGCAATATTTGGTGTTGTAAAATGTTATGTTGTTGATTAAATATATGGATGATTAACATTATTACAATGAAGAAATCTGTAAATAGATGTTATATTGTTTTTAAAGATACAAAAAATTAATGAAATGATTATATCCAAATGCATTAATTAAAATATAAAAATCATTATCATTATTAAATATTTGATTTTCTAATGATTAATTGGAATTTATAAAAATCATTAGAAGTTGCATTTGCATACCTACAATGCCAAAAAATTCAACATTGAAACATATTAGTGCATGGTATTGATTTGAACTCCCTGGTTCTTTTCATAATTATTTATGCACTAGTCCATTTAAGTGATTGTTACACACTGATGCAATATACATGTTAAAATGCATTAGTGCTAATAATTGTAATAAGAGCATTGATTCTCCTTCCTAAAATATCAACACTCTTCCCTACTATTGTTGATACTGAGAGGGGGGTGAATCAGTATCAAGTACAATTTAAAACCTTTTTCAACTTATACTTAAGCCATTCAATTATATCCAATGAAAAATGAACAATAGTATAAGAGT
>JZKD02S1686269.1:42699-55113 GCA_000966675.3 Picea glauca
GTGTTGTATCTACATGTGCATTTTCCTTCATGTCCAAATAACTTCATCAATCTTGTGGTCCAAAACCCATGACTAGGGTTGACATCAATGACAACAACCAATCTTCCAACAACTATGATATTGTTACCATTGTCATTACTACTATAATTACCATTACGAAGACTTCATAGTGGGAAAGGACATATAATCACCAATGCTCCATCATATATTATATGCTCTAGTGCTTTAAAAAATAAAAAATATAGTATGCACTAGTGCTATCTAAAATATCTAATATGCACTAGTTCTTTGAAAGTATATAATAAACATCGGTTATTTAGAAAATATAAAACACACAGTTGCTTTCAAAATGTGTAATATGCATCAATTCCTACTAACTCAACCAATTAAGGTGTGGGGCAACCCGATATCAATACCTTTATGTTGTGTTTATTTGGGAGGAGACACCCAAAACATCCAACCATTTTAATGGTTGGTGTAGCCCAGGCCGAGTGTGATCCCCAGGTGATTTTGATTTCTTAGATTCCCATGGGTTGTGGTTTCTTATCTAGAGGTTGAAATGCTGGCCCCACAAATGAAAACCATTTCTAAAAATAAAATAAAATGTGTAATATGCATCGATGCATATTAAATATGTGTGCATCAATGCACCTTATTGTTTCAAGAACACCAAAAAAACCTCCATTAAGACCTTTGTTTGCCCAATTTGTTTAGTTATAGTGAACATCCATTAAAACCTCCATTGTCAATAATGGATGTTTTTTGATAAATTTTCCCTATATTGTAACAGTAAAATATTGCACTACAACATATGCTTGGTGGAATTTTCCTTCTTCTTCTTCTTGTGTGTGTGTGTGTATTATATTCATGAATCCCTAGGGGATAACTAAAATAATTGTTGCCAATGTTGCTACACACTTTATATATTTTTGTGTCAGTAGATGCTTGTTTTGAGTACACCTAGGTTATGCACTCTAGTCTTTGCTAACGAGCTTAATAGGAATGCCATCCATGAATGTGGGGAAGCATCCATTCAGTTTTCCTACGATTTCCCTAAGGAAAAATACTCTATTCATGAATTATATAATTTGTATATATATAGGATTATTTATATTTTTATGAATTAATTGCACATTTAGTTTTTCAAAAAATTGGAGAATGGGTTGGTTAAAATCCCAATTATCTAGTTCAATTTTTTATGAGTTGGTGCCCAACTCTCTAAGCTAGGAAACTAGGTACACTACAATTTATGCTTAGCAATACTCTTAATTTATTTTTAATATTAGATACTTAATTTGAAATATTTCAAATAATATAAAGAGTTATTTATATCCCATAAGGGTCATGTATGTGAAGATGTAAAATAAAGTTTGCCACTAGTGCCAGCTATGTTGATGAGGTAGAATGTGAAGTTGCACCATTGGACACCTTTGGAGTGATGTTGGATATCCCCTACTTGTGGGATAGGGATGATACCTTCTACAAGAGAGAAAACAAGTACCACTTGATCAAGGGTGGCAAGGCATACCTCATCATGAACGCACATCAAGAGAGGGAGAGCACAACTCCTATAGCAGGGAAACACAAGTAGACATGTAGGAAACAAGCCACCTTCATCAACAATGGACTGGTGGATATGAAGAGGAAAATGGAATCCTTGTGCTTATATCTCCTTAATGGTCCATATTTTTGGGACCAAAAGCCTTGAAATGGGGAGGTGTGATCCAAATTGGATCTTGGAAAATGTTTGTAAATGTTGTAAATAAACATGTTTTGTTTAATTCCATGTTATTTGGTCTTATGGTACAATGGGAAGGTGAAAAAAATAGTCGTGATAGTTGGAATTCCAAAAGAATCCCATTAAAAATAATGAGAGTGACAGTGAAGAGGACAAGGAAGGGAGATGCAAGAAGAAAGAGGGAAGGAAATTAGCAGAAACTGAAGCTCGAAGAGGGCAGCCTGCTTGAGGTTGAGTGGATGAAAGAATTAATGTGTCTATTCACTCTAAGAAAAGGTGTCTCTGGGCCATGGAATCTATAATTTTGTTCTTTATCGTGAGTAACAATACACAGATTCAGTGTATAGCTCACCCATTTGTAATTTTCTCCCGAGCATAATATTAAAAATCCCATTTAAATGATTATATCTGTGAGTTAATGAATTTCCTGGGTTTATTTTTTATGAGTTACAATGATCTATTCATAATTTGTTAAAGTATATTTTGAGCCTGTAGAACCTATCCACACAATATGTTCCTTCTTGGGCATTTAATTTTCATGTTGGTAGATTTCCTCTTTGCCTGGGCGATGTCTTATTTATATGAGATGTTTTCTCTGTGTTTGGGAGAATTCCTAGTACTTGGGTGTTTATCTTTCTACCACAGGTTGTACGAAATCCATACAAGATGCATAGGGTATGTACATGCCAAGAACTAATTGCTAGGAGAATTTATAGATCTATGGGAGTTTTTTTTTTATTGTTGAGCATCTAAATTCATCCTTGTGTTTTTTTATTTGTTGTGGGGGATCACAATCACCCTTGGATGTTGTTTTAGCTGATGGGGGTCACCAAATCACCCTACAAACATTTTTCATTTGTTATTGAAGATCAAATCCACCCTTTAGATATTTTTTTCACTCATTGGTTGACTCATTATGACTGGGTTTCTCTCGAGGTCAATTTGCCTTCATATAGTCAACCGATATTTCATTTGGTCGACCCAACCATCAAATCATTCGAGTGGGTTTTCATTTGGTAAACCTGGCCATCAAAGAATTCAATTGGTATATCATTTGGTTGACCTGACCATCGAAGCATTCAACTGTTCATCCATTAGGCTGACTCAACTAGTGGGTGGTTGACAGGTTTATTATTTGGTCAACTCGACTGTTGACTAGTATATTGCATGACTTACAATCAGTTGAGGAAGATCAAGACATGAGATTTACGTTTATTCCGTAGAATCATCCATGCTGCTGAGACAAATGAGCCACAAGCCTACCATTTATGGATGAATACCCTAATGTTATAACCTTAATCATACTAAAACCCTAATCCCTTAACCATAATTATATTAGAATGGGATGAAAACAATTGGGAAAAAAATCATAAAAATAGGAAAAAAATGTATCAAAACCTAAAATTTTTCACCTAGCACAACTAATTCCTTGTGGATGAATGCAACATCCACATGAAAATAAGAAAACATCCACAATAATCATATGCATGGAGACACAAATATTGTTCCTAGATATACAATGCTCTAGCTCTTTTATTCTCGAGATGGAATTGATGGATTACAAAGGGCTCAAAATGTGTTCTACTCTTGTGTTAAAAAATTAAATGATCATTGAGTTAACATCCTATGCTCTTATTTAGTTTATCATGTAGAAATATCTATCTCAATTTGATTAGGATGAGCCTCTCCTTTCTTGCACACTCTTGATATAATTATGGGTGCTCTAGTCCTCAATATACGAGGGTAACTTCTATTATTTTTGAAGTATTCATTGATTGATATTCTTATCATCTAAAATTTGTTTTAAACAACAAATAATCTCTCACATCCCAATATTCAGGATCTAAACCAATCCCTTCTTTTCTTTCATTTGCTCCATTCATAATATCCCTTTTGGGAGGCAAAGAGTCTATAAAAAATAAGAAATAATTAAGAAATTATTGAATATATTGTAATTGTAACCTATCTATGTGGTGCCCTTATTGAAGAGATTGTAATTATAACCTATCTAGGTGGTGCCTACATGTATTTTTTTGGAACTCCAAATGGTTGGATATCCTCCTTTTACAAGTGTCTTCTTCTACGTAGTTAACTCTCCATGTCCTTCAAGTTGTTGGTTGGTTGGTTGAGTCTAGTAGATTTTCTAAGGTCTATTGTTTTATCGATCAAGTATTACACCTAATGGACTTTCCTCTTAGTCATTTTATCTAAAGAAACTTCCTATTGATAATGCATCTAGTTCATGAGGTTATAATATAATTAACTTCTCTTCCAGTACATCTCTCCCTCTTTTTGGTCCTTCTTCTTAGGTTGGAACTGGATACATGCTACAAAAAGTACATTATTTACATAAATATTAGTTTATTTGACACCTCATTTATAAATTTTACCTACCTTCAAATATCCTAGTCAACTTCTTGTTCTAATTGACCACATTTTGTCCTTAAGAATATACATGTTCATTTAGTCAACTCATTCATTTTGTTAACTCCATGAAATATTGCCAACTTCTTTCTTTAGTGAGGATTTTGTGGCTCTATTGTTAGTATTTTCTATCTTGGTGAATTTTGAGCTTTCAATATTTCCACGAGCCAATCCATTTGAATTTTTCCCATGGTTATTTTAAGATCACAACTCCCCAAAGGGAGGCTTTTGGTCCCCAAAATATTCTAATGAGAGATAAGGAAACAAACATGAAGGTTTTATTCTCTCATACCATCCTACTATCTTTGATTATTTCCTTTTGAGTCCAATCTACCATAATTTAGTCAAATTTTATCAAATACCATGAACCTTATTCTACAACATGATATCCTCCTTTAGTTCCTAAATTGTAGTTGCTGCAAATCCTTCAAATATAGAAATATTTTTTTCTTCTTCCCAATCCAATGTGGACAATGCAAACATTCACAAAGGGATGTGAATGTAGAATCATAATTTTCTCTAACAATAATCTTCATCACAATTTGTTTTTTTTGTTAATTTCAAACATATCTACAAATTATGTATGAATTGTGTTCCTCATACCATTCATCAATTCCCCCCCCATCACCCTATAGATAAAACTATACCAACATAGATCCATTTTAGACCCACATCTATTAAGCAATTGGAAGCATAAAAAATAAGTCAAGTAACAAATCTATTTATACTTACAATATCAAGGATAAGATGGATCTATACCAGTTTTATTTTACTCTTAATATTGCCTATTTTTGTTTTTAATTTTCATATTTGTAGACTTATATTTTTTTTCAATCTAGTTTGTTAATGTTACAAATATGAAACATCTACTTGAATTATATATACACCTCGCTACTCTCAGTGCAATGATAAATTAATCCCCTTTTTATGTTAGCCTTTTAAAGTATTAATTCCAAGTATTTAACCTATACTAGATGTGTCTCCTCAATGTGGAAGTATCCATGTGTCATGATATCTCCTTCATGGGAATGATATCCATAAACTTTCTACTAAGAAAGTATCTCCCATCATATTCACCTTGTATGTTGAATCATATTAGGATATCAACCTTGTTGGAGTAGGCTATTTTGGGGAACAATGTAGTAGTTTTGGAGTATAATTGGAGCACAAGCCAGGAAATAAGGAAAAGCAATGTGCTAGAAGGGAGGGAAAGTAGCGCGCCAAGAATAATGGAAAAGTAGCACATCGAGAATCAAGGAAAAACAACACAAGGAAAGAGGAAAGACAAAGGAAAAATAAAGGACAATGTGACAAGAAGTGGTTGGATCGAGGACCAGCCGCGTGCATGATGTTATAATGTGGACAAACCTAATCCACTTAGGGTTAGGGTTTTGGGTCATGATGTAATGGGTTATTACCCACTTTTTATAGTATAAATACATGTTGTAAGAGGTATCTAGGGGATATCTTAGATGATGGTTTTTGATGAGTTTTGAGTCACATATACAAGTTTTGAGAGCTATGGAGATATTATTGAGTCAGTTTTGGAGATGAGTCTATTATTGAGTTGTAACTGAGGGTCAGGTCGTAAGCTATGGAGCTTGGTATGATGCTGGTCAACCTCACATGGACATATTTTTTATGTAATGAATGCAACATAGAGACTTTAAGATGAATAATAAAGAAGACATATCTTTGTGGATGTAGCCAGGGGAGGTGAACCATGATAAAACCTATGTCATTATGTGGAATGTGTTCTTTATGTCTTGCAATGATTTATGATGAATGAATGGATAAATGTATGAATATGATAAGGTTAATTTGTAGCGTGCACTAGAATAGTCATTTTATTTCCTACAGAATGAATGTTAAAGGTTAATTGAATATTAGATATGTTATATCAGAAGTAGAATGCATGCCTAAAATCCCCATGAGTACCATCCCTTCCATGAATGTAGACATATGGTTCCTGCAGTCACCCACAATCTATCTCGGGTGAGATTGCATTGCGCACTCTGTGCAGTGTTTCCTTATAGTCTCTAGAAGGCCTGATGGTTTGTAGGGTTTTGTTGGAAACCGAAGGTAGCACCCGGGCCAACCCATACATCCAAAAAATGGTTTTGTTGTCGGTTGGAACTTAGAAGAATAGTTTGGAGGGGATCTGTTGAAGAACAACAAAGAGAATGTAGTGGTAGAAGGGGATGTTTAGGCCATGGAAATCCAAATAATAAGGAGATTGAAATGTGGCCAGAGAAAAAACAACTCAAGTTTGCGTAGAAATACAATAGAAGTTCCAAGTATACACCGTGCCAATATTTGGACAGGTATGTGTTTACTGATTTGCATGAGGCATTTTTGTGTTATTTTCTAGATTTGTTGCAAGATTGGATATTGAGGTTGAAGGATACTCATCCCACTAATCGGATAAGGTTAGTAGAGTGGAATATTGAGAACATTGTGTGGTTGGAAAGAGTTAATAATAAATTCACACACACAATGGATTTCTGGTTAGACAGTATTGTTGCAGGGTTTATTACTGAGTTTGTAGTCGATACACCGAAGTCATATACTAATGTAGGACATGATTTCTTGAAGGGACCAAGAGGGAGGTGTTGAAATAATGTAAACGCTAAGAATATTCTTATTATTATTGATATTTTATTTATAGTATCAATCCCCATTGTGGATTGATCATGTTGGATATTGTAATAGGACCAAATCCCCTTTTGCGGATTGGTCAATAGACAATTATAATAGGCAGAATAAGAAGTCAGCCCCAGTAGTTAATAAGAAGACCCAGACATATAATAAAAATGGGTTTACCCACTCGGATTGAGAAGTTGGCCCTGCCAATGAAAAGACACTTCACACGTGCCAGAACTTGTATAAATAAAGGAGGCTAGAGCCTCATTTGATCACAACTCACTTGCTCAGTTTGAGAGACAAGTTCTGATTTGTTACCAGCAAAGGAGAGAGAGAGTGGCACATATCTTGGGAGAGGACTTTCTGTTTTAGCATAAGATCTCTTGGCATTATATTGGCTATTTATATTAAGGAAGTTTTGCTGGATTTTCTTCCCCTAGAGGGTTTCCCAGGATAAATGTTGTGTCTCTTGTGGATGTGTATTTCTCAGTGATCTTGTTCTTATGTTACTATTATCTATTGAATTGAAAAGAAATATAATAATGGCATAAAATTTAACATGGTATCAGATCCAACCTGAAGGAAGCATATTTTGCAAGAGGAAAAACGTCACTGTTGTCGTACCTGCAAATTAAGGTTTTTCAAAATTGAAGATTTTCAGCTCCAAAACCACCTAGAAAGTTGAGCCCTCCCCCAAGGATCATTTTGGCACCCTGAGTGCACCTTGTAAGTGGGTGGATCTCTCAGAAAGTGAAACCCTAGTTTCACAAAAGTACTAGAAGTACCAAAAAACCAGTACCAGAAATACCAGAAGTACCAGAAGTACCAGAAGCACCAGTCCAAAAATCCGCAGATCAGATTTGAAGGGGAAAAATTTGGATTTTCTCAGATCCAAACACACCAGGCAGCGCGCCTCAGCCAAGCGCACCTCCTGGTAAGTTTAGTTTTTGATTTTGAGAACTTTCATTTTTCGATCATTTTCCTAGCTCTAGGTAAAGATGTCTGCAAGCATTAAGCTTGTTGACAAGTTAGAAGTAGTGGAAAACTTCCATGCCTGGAAGTATAGGATTGGCCTCATTCTTGAAGAGAATGATCTAGCAAGATTCGTCAAAGATGAATTATCAGAACCCGAAGATGCTGCAGAAAAGGCAAAGCATCAAAAGGACACAATAAAGGCCAAAAGAATCATTGCATATTCAATCAAGGACCATCTGATCCCTTATGTGTCATCCAACAAGACCTCGAAAGAAATTTTCAATGCCTTGACCAGACTATATGAAGGAAAGAACATAAACCAAAATATGAATCTTAGAACTCAACTAAAGAATACAAGGATGCAGAAAGGAGAAATGATTCAGGAATACTTCTCCAGAATCTCAGAATTCAAAGAACAGCTACAAGATATTGGAGATACCATAGATGAATATGAACTCATAATGATGACACTAAATGGTCTCACAAGAACTTGGGATGCTTTCATCCAGACGATATGTGCTAGAACGGAGAAGCTGAAGTTTGACAGCCTATGGGAAGAATGCATCCAAGAATAAACAAGAGTAGCAAATCGTGAAGCGCTACTAGCTAGGGATGATGATCAAGCCCTAGCCACTCACACCAAAGGAGGAAGGAAGAAACCCTACCTCAAAAGGGAGACTCATGGAGAGCCTTAACCATCAAACAAATTCAACAACAAAGAATCTCGTCCAAAGATATTTCAGAAGAAAGGACAACGCACGGATCTCTCATCTATACAATGCTATCATTGCGATAAGATGGGGCATAAGGAGAATTCTTCTCCAGTCAGACGAGAAGAATACAAGAAGAAACATAAGAGGCAACATGCCCACATTGTCGAAGATGAAGAGCCACCTTCAAAGATGATCAAGGACCATGTCTTGATCTTGATCCTCTCAGGATCGGTAACACCTAGAGAGGACACATGGCTCATTGATAGTGGTGCATCAAAGAACATGACGGGTAAGAAAAATACTCTCTCTTGTATTTTAGAAAAGAAGTTTTCTTAGAAAGTGACACTTGGAGATGATTACCAATATCCCATCAAGGGAGTGGGAGAATCAAACTACAAGCTAGATTAAGAAAACTCAATAAAGATGAAGGACATACTCTATGTACCAGGCTTAAAGAAGAACTTACTTTCCATATCATATCTAGACAAGAAAGGCTATAGATTTGCCTTTATAGATGGAGAAGTTCTTACGTGGGCTAGAGGAGAAACCATAAATGAAGCAATCGTCATTGGAAATGAAGAAAATGGATTATATAAGCTAAAGGGTCACCCAGAGACTGCCATGACCCATGCCATTGAAAACTCATGTGAACTTTGGCATAGAATACTGGCCCACATCAACTACAAGGCGCTACCATACATATGAAAATCTATCACAGGCTTACCAGAACTCAAAGGTGATCAGGAAGGCATATGCAATGGATGTGCACAAGGGAAGAACATCAAGAACCCTTTTCCAAAGAGGGACAACAAAGAAAAAGGAGTACTTGAACTCATTCATTCAGACATGTGTGGCCTAATGCCATCATCCTCCATTAGCGGGTATGTATACTATGTATCATTTATTGATGACTATTCTCACAAGACTTGGATATAATTCTTGAAATCTAAAGATGAAGTATTCAACAAGTTCAAGGAATTCAAAGCCTTGATGGAGAATCTTTCTGAAAGGAAGATTAAGATACTTAGGTCAGATAATGGAGGATAATATACCTCAAAGGAGTTCGTGAACTTCTGCAGAGATGTTGGGATCAAGAGGGAACTCATTACTCCTTATAATCCTCAAAAAAATGGTGTAGCTGAAAGGAAGAACATAACGATTATGGAAGCTGTGAAGACCATGATCCATGATCAAGATCTTCTTATGTGCTTATGGGTATAAGTAGAAACGGCAGTTGTTTATGTGCATAATCGATTATCCCATAGCGCACTTGGGTTCAAGACCCTAGAAGAGATGTTTACCAGAAAGAAACCAGAGGTAAGCCATCTCAAAATATTTGGCTGCCCAGTCTTCATACACATTCTGAAAGAGAAGAGAAACAAGCTGGAACCCTCCAGAAAGAAGGGAATATTTGGGGATACTGTGAGGTCTTCAAAGACTTCAAAATATATATACCACGTCACCGCCACATTGAGATCAGTAGGGACGTGACCTTTGATGAAGAATCAACACTTAAGAAATCAAGAAGATGCCATCTTGAAGAAGTGTATGAAGAAGAACCAACAATTCCCAGGATTACAGAATCCATGAGGGAAGTTCCTAAAGCTGTAGAACCAGTGAGGGAAGTCGTAACTTCCCCTAGTGAGGAAACTCTTGAAGACCATGATGTAACAGAAGTGCAAGAACCTCCTCAAATGACCTTCTCCCATAAAAGAAATCCTTCTTGGGCAAGAGAGCTTATTCAATATGGAGAGAAGTATGGTTTTCCAGAAGGAACCTCGAGACAGGTGAAAAGACCAAAGCCATTCTCCAGTTATATGACTTTGATGTGTGATCTCCTAGATGAGAAGCCTACCTGATTTAAAGAAGCCATTCAAAAGAAGGAATGGGTAGATTCCATGACAGAGGAATACCAATCCATAATAAAGAACAATGTATGGTAAATAGTTCCCAGACCAAAAGGTAAGGATGTGGTATCATCAAAATGGCTCTTCAAAATAAAATATGCTGCTGATGGAAGTATTGAGAAATATAAAGCAAGATTTGTCACTCGTGGCTTTTCCCAGAAGGAAGGAATTGACTATGAAGAGACATTCGCTCCTGTGGCTAGATACACTTCGATCAGGACCATCATATTTCTTGCAGCTAAGATTAAGTGGAAGATGCACCAGATGGATGTGAAGACAACTTTCCTAAACAGTGTCATCGAAGAGGAAGTGTATATAGAGAAACCTCAAGGATTTGAGGTTGAAGACATGAAGTCTCATGTCTGCAAATTGAAGAAAGCCTTATACGGATTGAAGCAAGATCCTAGAGCTTGGTATGGCTGTATAGACAATTTATTGACAAGCTTAGGCTTTACTAGGAGTAAAGCATACTCAAATCTCTACTTCAAAATTATGGATAATGAGCCAGTAATCTTACTGCTATATGTGGATGACGTATTCTTAAATAGAGAAGAAAAGATCATCGCTGAATGTAAAAAGAGACTTGCCTTGGAATTTGAAATGAAATACCTTGGCCTAATGCATTATTTCTTAGGTCTTGAGGTATGGCAGAGTTCAGAGAGGATCTTCCTTAACCAAGGGAAGTACACGGTCGAGATCTTAAAGAGATTCGACATGCTGGAATGCAAACCCATGAGTACACCCATGGAAGCGAAGCTGAAGCTACTGGTCGATACTTCGTTAGATTTGATTGATGCCACATTGTACAGATAGATTATTGGATCACTGATGTACCTGACAAACACCAGACCAGACATTTTTTTTTTCGTAAACACCTTGAGTCAGTTTCTGGTAGAGCCTAGACTTGTTCACCTAGTGGATGAAAAACATGTGATGAGGTACCTTAAAGGTACAATAGATTATGGTCTCAGCTATGATGGATATCATGACTTCACATTGAGTGGATACACTGATTTAGATTGGGCAGGAAGCATTGTTGACAGAGAAAGAACTTCCGGATGCTGTTTCAGTTTGGGATCAACCATGATCTCGTGGTAGAGTAGGAAGAAATCCAATATTGCTCTCAACATAGTGGAAGCAGAGTACATTGCCGCATGTTCTGCTAGTTGCAAAGCTATATGGCTTCGAAAGTTGCTAATTGGCCTATTTGACTTGGAGATGAGAGAAACCATGATTCTATGTGACAACCAGAGCTACATAAATATGACAGAGAATCCTGTATTCCACGACAGGTCGAAGCACATAGATATCCGCTATCATTTCATCCGTGACATGGTATAAAGAGGAGCCTTGAAGCTCCAGTACATTAGCATGAATGAACAGGTTGCTGATGTGTTGACCAAACCTCTATCTCGTGTAAAGTTTGAACACTTTCGAGATAAGCTTGGTATAGTCAGAAAGGACCCTCTCTGAAAGGGGGAGTATATATGTTCCTTGTTTCTGACCTTGTTGTTAGACGTAAATCAAGATGAGTCATTTCTTCTTCCCTCGTTGTTAGACGTAAAGCAAGACGATGTGTGTGTTCCTTTCTTTTGACCTTGCTGTTAGACATAAAGCAAGATGAGTCATTGCTTCTGACCTCCCTGTTAGACATAAAGCAAGATGATGTGTGTGTTCCTTGCTTATGACCTCACTGTTAGACGTAAAGCAAGATGATTCCTTGATTTTGACCTAGTTGTTAGATGTAAAGCAAGATGATGTGTTCCTTGCTTCTGACCCAGTTGCCAGACGTAAAGTAAGATGATGTATACCTTGCTTCTGACCTAGTTGTTAGACATAAAGAAAGATGTGACTTGCACTGAGCTACCAACTTAACAGCTATGACATAGAGCCAGTCTAGTACTATGATGGGCCAGCCTAGTGCTGTGATGAGGTATCATTTTTATACTGATACATATTGATGCAGATGATGATGGAATTCCTTTGTGAATGATGATGCTGCCAATGAAGAAAA
>JZKD02S1686269.1:55123-73184 GCA_000966675.3 Picea glauca
TTTCCCAGGATAAATGTTGTGTCTCTTGTGGATGTGTATTTCTCAGTGATCTTGTTCTTATGTTGCTATTATCTATTGAATTGCAAAGAACTATAATAATGGCATAAACTTTAACGGGAGGTACATCAGGTCACTTTACTCGTCGATCAATATCTTATTTCATGATAAAGGCATGATGACAATGGATTTAGATAACCAAATCACTCTGCGTGCATGGGGGAACTAGGGGAAGCACTAAGAAAGATCTGAGATATGGAGAGGGATATTGAGAGAGACCAGAAGAAGGAAGAAATGGAACCCATTGTGATGGATGAGGAATAGACCAAGGATATTTTGAGCAGAGTAGGAGTGACTTGTAGTGAACAATCCTACTATTATAATATCAATAGTAGGAAGAGGGAAGTAGTCGAGCGGGAGGGCTTGGACAATGACGAGGAAGAGGTAGAGGATCTTTGTGCATCAGTGAAGATTGAGGAAATCCTGCACGCCGCATATGAGAGGAAACCATAGGTCAAGGGTTTGGTGAAAAAGAAGGCTATCCATTCTATATTAGAATTAGTGTGCAACCCACAACCCCATGTACGACTAATACATTTGAAGAAGAAGAATTAGTTAGAAAACAAGTGATTAGTGGTAGAAGACTTTTAGTAGGACGTGGGTCTATTCAATATTCAATTATAAGTATTAGTTCAACTTGCAGTAGTCATGTATCTACACTGCATGGAGGTGGTAGTATAGCAAGTGTCACAACGACAAAAGTAGATCCAACTATTCGGCTACCAGAGTTTCGTGGAGAAGGTTCGGAGGACCTAGAGAAGCACTTGTTTATTTGTGATAATATTTGGCCATCTAATTAGATCACATATGAAGATACAAAATTTGTGCAGTTGGAAATCACATTTAGGGGTTGTGCACTAGACTGTTATATGGGCCTCACAGTAAAAAACCCACAAGGAGCACCTACAACTGTCAAATATGTAAAAAAGGCATTAATCAATGAATTCCAATGACCAAGCTCAGAGGATTAGTTCATGAATGAGATGATAGAGATCAAACATAATCTAGGTAAGTCAGTATGGGTGATTGATAAGAAGTTCAAGATATTAAAAGGTAAGTTGAAGTACCCTATTACTGATATGCATTATATACATTTATTTGTTAATTCATTATTTCCACACTTGAAGTATCATTTGAGGCAACATAAGTTCCAAAGTCAGGCTGAGGCTTTACAAGCAACCTTGCAATTGGAGAATAATTAGTATAAGAAGACAGATCCAACTGTGGAAGAGCTGCATATGTGAAAAGCTTGACATTTCAATTGAATCAAAATAAGGGAAAGGAAAAGAGGGAAGATGTCTGGTGTACATTATGTAGAACATAAGGGCATCATAAGAATGAGTGTCTAACATTTGCGCAGTATTTGGGAGTAGGAATGTAAAATCCTTTATCGTCAGGAGGAACATGGCGTGAGATATGTAGAACACATGGACATGATCCCTATCATTGTCCCATGATGCATAAGTATCAAGTGGTGCCCAAGACTACATTTTGTAATTTTTGCAAGTCATTTGGACATGAAGAGAAGGATTGTAGAACTTTAGAAATAATGAAAGAGGGGACCTCAGATACTTATAGAGTGCAGGATGAACACATGACAGGACATTCTGCGCAACATTTTGGAGTACAACCAAAGTATAATACACTGCACAAAGACAATCAAGGAAATAGAGGAGGATTCAGAGGAGGAGGCTACAGAGGAAGAGGATTTGGAGGAGGAAGATGACCAATAACATATCATAATTGTCATAAACCTAGAAATTATGAAAGAGTTTGTCCAAAACCACCTGCGACATGTATGTATTGTCATGCAATATACCATGATACAAAAGACTATCCGACACTATTGACAAAGATACAAGAAAAGAGGAAATAAAACAATCAGAATGTTCAATGGATTGTTTTGGAAACTAGGGAAGAGGATGGGAAAAATATCAATATATTTACTATAGGTAGAGCCAAGATAGGAACAGATGCAATAGATCAGAATCAAGATGAGCGCCAGTGGGTCAGGAGGAATACAACACCTCAACAGACTTATGATGTGCGTAAGGAAATTGAGACGTTGAAGGAGGCTAGACATGATATTTTGAAGGAGAATATTGCATATACTTTAGGAAAAAATCCAAGAGATTATATACCAGAGTATGACATGCCTCCCTTATTTGATCAGACCAACAAAGAGAAAACTTTGAGAAAGTAAGTAATTTAAGAAACTTTTTGGGGTCTTGTGTGAAGTTGTTGAATGATAAAACCTCTTTACAAGTATTACAGAGTCTATTAGAAAAGTGAAATTATGGAGAAGAGATGAAATTATAACCAAAGAAAGTCAATTAGGTCTGTAAGAAAAGACGAATAGGTAGGGAGTTCAAGTTGAATGCAAACATTGGATATTTCAATATGGGTGACATAATATTAGACTTAGGGTCTAAAGTAAATGTTCTACCTAAGAAGACATGGGAAGTTATGGGGGAACCTACACTGGGGTATTCACCTATTCAGTTGAATCTAGAAAATCAACATAGAGTGGTGCCAATTAGGATATTGAATGGGATACCAGTAGATTTAGATGGTGTCCACACCATGGCAGAATTTGAAGTCATTGACATAGTGGATAAGACTACTCCCCATCCAACACTTTTGGGAATGGATTGNCATTCCACATACCACCAGAAATGACATGACAAGAACTATCCATCTAGGATATTTTCCCTGACAAATTCACTTTTCTTCATCTCATTATTCCACAATTAAGCATGGGTTCTCTTACCCCACAAAATGTCTTCCTGTGAGGGCTTTCACCATAAGGGGACCACTTTGGAGTTCATCCATATTTACTTCTTATAAACCATGAAAAAAAGATAATGAGTCATATTTACATCAAACACTATTGGTTCCATTACCCAAACCTTTGTGCTATGGGTCTTTCTTCAAGGGTTGACATCAATGACAACCAACCTTAATCAACAGAACCTACGACATAAAATTTCATTTCAAAAGACATAAACCAAATCTACAAAACTATTGCACGAGAGGATGACTACATTAACCCCACTTTAGATAGAATGATAATCTGGAGGATAATTAGTTCATGTGAATCCGATTCAAAGATAGGTCTTTAGAATTGGCAACAACGTTTGCATGAACTATCTAGAAGAAGATGTGCAAGAATGACACACGCACTAAGGTGGATTGGATCAAAGGTAAGAGAATGATGCATGAGCATCCTTGGGCTTGGGTAATCTGCATCACCCAAAAATATCTCCATTATGAAAATACAAAATAAGTCAAATAAGGAATGTGTTAGTGGTCCATTTATTTAGTTAGTTTGATGTAAATTCGAACTGCTGAGTACTCCTACAATTACTCTTGCTATGATGAAACTCGTGCTGAAATGGCCACATATAGTGAAATTTTACAAGTGTCATGCTGAAACTTATGCTGAAACTCGTGTTGAAACTACTACGTATAGAGAAAATTTACAAGTGTCATGCTGAAACTCGTGCTAAAACTGCTGCATATAGTGAAATTTTACAAGTGTCATGATATTTGTTCATTTGCAACACTGTGGTTGCACACATTTGATTTTTCCATGGTGGTATGCATTCATGATGAGTCACAACTACCATTAGGTAAAATAACTCATGGCTAAAGGACAAAGCGTGACCCAAGGCCGAAAGGAATTTGAAGCGGTCCAAAAGATAGAGAGACAGTTTGGGTAACAACTCACTCTTGGAGGGAAGGAAAATCATTTTAGAGCCGAGGATGAGTTTTAAAAAGAAATGGAGCGCGATTTTGAAGGGGTTGGTGAACCACAAAGTAAGGAAATCGTAGAAGGTGGACTAGAGAGAAAGATTCCAGGTTGGGTGAGCACGTAGGAAGGGCAAAACATAATCTCATCCCATACACACAAACTATTACCCTCTAATGATTTTGTAGTGGTTGTCAACCACACAAGCACCAATTCATGGCTGTCTTTTAACCCAGGCATGATATAATATAGAAAATTTGTTCTTTTCATTGAATTAATAAACAAATGGTATTGAAATTCATGGGTTTTCTGGTATTTTAGTTTCCAGTGGATTTCCTTATTATTTGCAAAAGTATTTCTGTTTGGATTTTCCACTGTGTATTCTGTAGTAGGGTGTGTGCTGTAATTGTTTATGTGTTCCGACATATATATGTATGCATTATGTGGTATCAGAGAACAATTCTTCTCTGGGATTAGCACCTAATATGCTTATGTGAGACAAGGTACATAATACATGTTCGTGGTGGTTTCTCAACAATAGTGTTGAAAGTCAAGTTAGGTTATAGAACCAATGTGAGGTCTATGGATGTCGGTGAGACGCCTACAAATTGGAGGAATATCACCATGAAGGAGAGGAGAAGGAAGGGAAGGTGCAAGAAATCGAGAATTGGAAAATTTGAGAAGAAGAATAGAGGAATTGGAAAATCGTAGGAATGGAGATGATGAAGTATACTCAGAGCCAAAAGAAGAAATAAAAGACGAACATGATGGTGATGAAAGAGACCCAACAACTAGGTTCATTTCGTATTTAAGTAACAAGGGTAGTGAAAAGGTTGAGGTTTCATGTTATGATGGTAGTTTGAGAGTTGATGTTCTCATTGATTGGATTGGAGAACTCGAAAGATATTTCGAGTATGAAAATATTTAGGATCCAAATCGGGTAATATTTGTTGTTAATAAGCTGAAAGGCCATGCAATAGTATGGTGGGATATGTTGCATAAGGATAGAATGAATAATCAGCTGGAGAAAATCAGAACTTGGAAGAATATGGTTACCAAGATTAAACATAAATTTCTTCCCATTGATTACCAACAAAATTTGTTTCAACAAGTCCAGAACCTCAGATAAAGGGAGACAGTTGTTTGTGAATACAATAAAGAGTTATTTACTCCGTCACTCAGAGTAGGCTTCAAAGAACCATAATTCCAACGAGTTGCAAGGTATGCAAATGGGTTAAAGTATTTAATTTAGGATGAAATGAACACACACTATTTCCGTGTTTTTGATGAATATTATCATGTTTCCTTGAAGGTAGAAGAAACTATTGAGAGGAAAACACAACCTAGAGGTAGAGGAAGAGGTTTTAAAGGACGAGGTAAAGTAGGGATTTTTAAAGGCAGTGAAAGGGAAGAAGAATCTTCCAGTGGTCAAGGTGGCAGAGGAGGAAATGCAGTTCGTAGAGGAAGAGGATTCGAAAGAGGAAAGGGAAGATATGTAATTACTTGGTATCACTGAGGTGTAGAGGGACACAAGAAGTATGAATGTCCAGGAAGGAAAAATTCAGGAAGAAGAGGTGAAGCACAGGCACAAGTCACACTGGACAATGAAGCTTCAGTAGTTGGAGAAAATGTGACTGTTCTTCAATAAGAACAAGGTGAGAATTTGTTGTTCTATAGAGTGTTTCTTAAATATGAGAAAAAAGAGGCAAAGGAACCAAAACAATGAAAGGAATTTTTTAAAACAAAATGTAAGGTTCAAGGAAAATGTTGTAACCTGATTATAGATGGAGGAAGTACAAAAAAATGGTATCTACTGAAGTAATGAACACACTAAACTTGACAAGGTTGAACCATCTGAACCCTTATCATGTTTCTTGGTTGAACAAGGGACAACATGCGACTGTGACTGAGAAATGCTTATTGAATTTTCAAATAGGGAGTTTTCAGGAGCAGGTGTTATGTGATGTGATTAAGATGGATGCATGCCACATACTATTGGGAAGACCATGGTTGTTTGATAGACAATTTCATCATGATGATAAGGAAAACATATATGAGTTCAAGAAATATGGACAACGATATAAATTAACACCAATGTTGGATGATACAGTAGAAACAACAAGAAATTATGTTGATATAAACACAAGTAAAAGTACAATCATGCTATGTTCTACTAAAGAATTTTTACAAGAAGAAATAAAAGCAACATTATGTTTATTAGTGATTCTGAAAGAAGTGAAAGGTGTAGAAAATCCAAATGTTCTATCTACATAAATAAATTTGTTGTTGGATGAATTTAAGGAGGTCATTGCTAATGATATGCCAAAAGGATTGCCTCCAGTGAGAAGTATTTCTCATCAAATTGATTTAATGCCCAAATCGAGTTTACCTAATAAAGAACCTTACAAAATGGCTCCCACAGAGAGGGAATAAGTGAATTGACAGGTGCATAAATTGCTTGACCGAGGGTTGATTCATGAGAGTTTGAGTCCTTGTGCAGTAATAACAGTGTTTACTCCAAATAAAATAGTGGAGTGGTGAATGTGTAGTGACTCGCATGATATAAAAAATATCACTATCAAGTATAGATTTCCACTGCCGAGAATGGATGATATAAAGCACTGTTTGAGTGGTGTAAATTAATTTACAAAAATAGATTTGAAGAGTGGTTATCACCAGATTCAGATGAGAGAAGGTGATGAATGGAAGACTGCATTGAAGATGAAAGATGGAATGTTTGAATGGTTGGTAATGCCATTCAGGTTAATTAATGCACCCAACACGTTCATGAGATTGATGAATGAAGTCTTGAAGCCATTTTTGAGTATGTTCGTGGTTGTATATTTGGATGATTTACTAATTTTTAGGAGGAGTAGAACATAGCATGTTGAACATGTGAGAGCAGTGTTACAACGCTTGAAACAAGAGAAGATATTGATAAACCTGAAGAGGTGTACATTCATGCAGCAAGAGTTGGTGTACCTGGGTTTTGTGGTTTCAAAGGAAGGACTAAAAATGGATCCTGAGAAAGTGAAGGCTATCCTTGAATGGCCAAAACCAAGATTCACATTCAATGTGAGGACCATGGATTGGCAGAATTTTACCTGAAATTCATTAGGAAATTTAGCCAAATATCTGTGCCTCTTACAAAATGTATGAAGAAAGGAGTGTTCTAGTGGATTGCAGTAGCATGGAAGGCATTTGAAGAATTGAATAAGGGAGTAACAACACCGCTAAAATTATCATTACCAGATTTAAAAAAAGTGTTTCAGGTTGATTGTGATGCTAGTGGAACAATAATTGGAGCAGTGATAAGTCAAGAGGTCAAATCCATTGCATTTTTCATTCAGAATTTGAATGAGTCCATAAAGAAGTACTCTGTTTATGATTAGGAATTTTATGCTATTGTGTAAGCTTTGAAGAAATGGTGACATTATCTTCTGTCGAAAGAGTTTGTCTTGTTCACAGATCACAAAGCTATGTAATATATTAACAACCAAGCTAAGTTGAATCAAAAGCATACTAAATGGGTAGAATTATTACAAAGTTATTCTTTTGTGTTGAAACATAGGTTCAGAAAGTCTAATAAGGTAGTTGATGCATTAAGTCAGAGGATAGCGTTACTCAATACCATGTCGATAGAAGTGGTAAGCTTGAACTATCCAAAGAAATTGTATGAAGAATATGTAGATTTCTTAGAAGCTTGGAAGGTGTGTAAGGAGCCTTGTAGTTTAGACATAACCCTGTATCTGAACTACCATATCCAAGAGGATTTGTTGTTTAAAAACCAACAATTGTGTATTCCCAGAAGTTCCATATGGTTGAATCTCATTAAAGAATTGCATAGTGGTGGTTTAGGAGGGAATTTTTGGGTTGATAAAACCATAAAATTGGTGAAGGAGAGGTACTTTTGGCCCAACTTTAACAAGGATGTTTGAAAGTGTGTGGAAGGTTGTAGGATCTGTCAACTAGCCAAAAGAAAAAGTCAGAACATGAAACTCTATACTCCATTTCCAATACCCAAAGGACCTTGGGAGGATATTAGTATGGATTTTGTCCTAGGATTTCCTATGAATCGAAGAAAACATGATTCAAAAATGGTAGTTGTTGATAGGTTTTCAAAAATGGCACACTTCATAGCATGTAAAAAGACTAGTGATGCTAGTGAGGTAGCTTCATTGTTTTTCCAAGAGGCAGTTAGATTGTAGCGACTTCCACGGAGTATTACTTCAGATCATGATACCATATTCCTTGGACATTTTTGAAGGACACTCTAGAAAAAGTTAGGCTCATATTTGTTATACAGTTTGAAATATCATCCTCAAATGGACGGTCAGACATAAGTAGTGAACAAGAGTCTAGGAAATTTGTTGAGAGGTTTAAGTGGAGAGAATCATAGTCAATGGGATTTGGCATTAGCCCAAGATGAATTCACATATAATGATTTGGTGAAAAGGTCTATAGGAAAGAGTCCATTTCATATTGTTTATGGATGTTCACCAAAAGGTGTGGTAGATTTGGTTTCATTTCCATATTTGGAAGGCAAGAAGATAGTTCCATGCTGAATTCTAAAAAATATTTATAATAATTCTTATCAGTTGGAACTTCTGGAGAAGTTTGACATATATCCTATATTCAATGTTGTTGACCTCTATGAGTTTCATGAATGGGGAAAAAGAGTAGATGAAGGTACCCTCATCGAATGGGAACAACATCTACCAATTAAATTTGAGGAGTAGATTGAAGAAATTCTTGCTACTAGAATTGGTAAGAAGACTCATCGAGAGGAGTACATGGAATATTTGATCAAGTGGAAGAATTGAGGGGCAGAGGATGCATCATGGGTGACTGAAGATCAATTAACACACGTGCATAATTCTTAACTTAAGTAGTGATCTGCACATGAGATGGAGCTCATGTTTTTCTTTCCATGGGTGTTTGATGGATGATCATCCTTGGGCTTGGACAATCCGCATCACCCAAAAATATTTCCATTCAGCAAATAGGAAATAAGTCGAATAAGGATTGTGTTAGTGGTCCATTTTATTTAGTCAGTTTTTTGTAAATTAGAAATTCTGATTACTCCTACAACTACTTTTTCTATGCTAAAACTTGTGCTAAAAATCGTGTTGAAACTCATGCTAAAAATTGTGTTGAAACTCATGCTGAAAATACCATGTATAATGAAATTTTACAAGTGTCATGCTAAAATTCGTGCTAAGACTCATGCTGAAACTGCCATGTATAGATAAATTTTACAAGTGTCATGTTTAAACTCTCACGTATAGTGAAATTTTACAAGTGTCACAATATTTCTTCATTTGCAACAATGTGGTCGCACACATTTGATTTTTCCACGCTGGTATGCATTCGTGATGAGTCATAGATACTATTAGGTAAAAGAAATCAACTTGCGGCTAAAGGACAAAGTGTGACCCAAGGTCTAAAGGAAGTTGAAGTGGTCCGGAAGATACAGAGACGGTTTGGGTAAAAACTCATTCTTGGAGGGAAGGAAAATCGTTTTAGAGCCGAGGAGGAGTTTTAAAAATAACTGGAGTGCGATTTTAAAGGGGTTGGTGAACCATGAAGTAAGTAAATCATAGAAGGTGGACTAGAGAGAATGATTCCAAGTTGGGTGAGCATGCATGAAGGGAGAAACATAATCTCATCCCATACACGTAAATTGTTACACTCTGGACGATTTCATAGTGGTTGTCAGCCACACAAGCAACAATTCATGGCTGTCTTTTAACCCAGGCATGATGTAATATAGAAAATGTGTTCTCTGCATTGAATTAATAAATGAATGGTATTGAAATTCATGGGTTTTCTAGTATTTTAGTTTCCACCGGATTTCCTTATTTTTTGGAAAAGTATTTCTGTTTGGATTTTTCGCTGTATATTCTGTAGCAGGGTGTGTGTTGTAACTATTTGTGGGTTCTAACATATATATCTCTGTATTAGAGAACCTCCTACTTTTTATGGTCAGAACAATTTAGAATATTTTTTAGAAAAGTTTGAGTTAGATGTTTTGGAGAATCAGAGGTTATTAGTGTTAGAAATGGCTCTGAACGAAACACCTACACATTGGTGGGGTGCTCATAAAGAGAATATTAATAACTGATATCAATGCAAGAGGTTATTGTGCATTAGATTTGGCACAGAGTAGGAGAACGAATATTTGGAGAAGTATGATGGAATTGGACAACCCATAGAACACATAGACAAATGTATTGTACAATGGAGATTAGTACCACCAGAGGAATGGACACATCACTTTATTCATACATTAGAAGGCATCCCAAGGAATTGGTACAGAGAGTTAGAACTGCACAGAGGAACTGCCGATTGAGAGGAAATGTAATAGAATTTTGTTATCATTTTTTCATTTGAACATGAGAGCCCATAGATAGATATAGAAATGAAGGTGATAAGAGACAAGATATTTGAAGATCCTGAATTTGAAATTGTCACAAAATATCAAAATTAGAATAGACAGATATTCAGATAGTTGTTACACTATTATCACGACGCAGAAGAAGACCCAACAGAGGAAAACCCACACAATATTCAGATCAAAGAAGTTGAAGGGGAAAGAGAAGTAGAAGGCCCATAGTTAGAGTCTGAAGATTTTTCTACACCTTTGAAGATAAAGAAGGTAAATATTGGAACAACATAAAATCCAAAGATTGCAAGTAAAGGGGATTATTGGGACAACCACACAGTAGAGAGAATAACAGAGTTACTGTGAAAATATAGTGATGTGTTTCCAACAATTTTTTCAGAGATGAAAGGGGTAGCAGGAGAACTTGGAGAGATTAAGATCCATTTGAAACTAGATGCCAGACCAATAAGATAGAGACCCTATAGGTTGAATCCAGTGTATAATAAAAAAGAGAAGGCAAATATTGACAAGATGTTAGAGGCTAGTGCCATAGAACCTGTTGAAGAATCATAATGGATTAGATCGATGGTAGTTCAGGAAAAGAAGAAAGGGGGGATAAGGATCCGTGTAGACTTGAGGAAGTTGAATGATGCATGTCTGCATGATCCATTCTCTATCCCATTTACAAATGAAGTATTGGAGAATGTAGGAGGACAATAATCATATTCATTTACTGATGGGTTTTCAGGGTATCACTAGATCAGGATAAGACTAGAGGATCAACATAAGACTACATTTTCCACAAAATGGGGATCATTTCAGTACACAGTGATGCCTTTTGGATTGAAGAATGGACCTATAGTTTTTTCAAGATTAGTAGTATATGCCTTTAAGGATTTCATACATAAGTTTTTGGAAGTCTATTTGGATGATTTGATAGTCAATAGTTTATTGAAGGATCATGTTGAAGTACTAAGGTTGATGTTGGATAGGTGTATACAGTGTCAGATTTCATTGAATATTAAGAAATGCATTTTCAATGCACCATTTGGTATTTTGTTAAGGCATGTGGTGTGTAAACATGATCTACTAGTTGATCTTGCAAAAATTGTTTTCATAGTTAATTTACCACCACCTAAGTCAATGCACCAGTTAAAAAGTGCACTTGGTCATATAGGATATTATAGGAAATTCATAAGGGGATATGGACAAATTATTGCGTCGATGGAGAAATTTTTGAAGAAGTACATTAAATATTAATGGAATGAGGAATACCAACAAATTTTTGATATACTGAAGGATAAAATGGCGATAGCACTAGTTTTAGTGTTTCCAGATTGGTCAAAGGAGTTTCATGTTCATGTGGATGCATCTTCAATAACACTTTGAGCAGTATTGACACAACCAGGACAAGGTGATATAGATCACCCAATAGTATATGCAAGCAAGAAACTATCAGATTTAGAGAAGAATTATAGTACAACAAAAAGAGAAGGATTGGTTATGGTATACGCATTACAAAATTTCATACATTATTTGTTAGGAAAACATTTTAAGATGTTTACAGATCACTTTTCTCTTAGATAGCTGGTCATTAAGCCAGTGTTGGGGGTAAGATATGTAGATGGTTATTATTGTTTTAGGAGTTTGACTTTGAAGTTGTGGTGAATCCTGAAAGATTGAATGTAGGGTCAGGTCATTTGTCAAGGATAACTAATGGAGAAGAACCAAGTAGTTTGGAGGATAACTTCCCCGATGCACAACTATTTTTAGTATAGATTGTTGATGAATATTTTGTTGAGATTATTGAATTTTTGAGTACATGATTTTCCCCAAAGAAATTTAATACTACGCAAAAGAAGAATTTGGTAGTTAGAGTTGTAGAATACCAACTGATTGCAGGTCACTTGTACAAAATTGGTGCAGAAATGTTTTTAAGGAGATGTGTCATGGAGCATGAACTTCCGATCATATTGGCAAAAGCACATGAAGGAATATCTGGAGGACATTATGCAGGAAGGCTACTATGTAGAAGATATTGCAAGCAAGATTATGGTGGAAAAAAATTCACAAAGATGGAAAGGAGTATTTTAAAAATTGTGATGTCTGTCAGAGAGTTGGAAAGCCATCCAAGAGGGATGAGATGCCATTAAGACATCGGGTAACTTTGAAAGTGTTTGACAAGTGGGTAGTAGAATTTGTAGGACCTATTAACACACCAGCCAAAAGATCAGGAGAAATATATATTATTACAGTGACATAATAATTAATCAGATGGGATGAAGAAACATTAATGAAGGATTGTAGTGCATATACTAAAACAAAATTCTGATTTGAACAAGTAGTCACAAGATTTGGATTCCCTAGAGTTCTGATGAGTGATCCAGAGACTCATTTTATCAATAGTACTATCCAGACAATGACTGAAGAATTTGAAATACATCATCAAAAGATAACTCCTTACCATCCTCAAGCTAATGGAGCATGAAAGAATTTAACAACATATTAGAGAATTCCTTAACCAAGATTTGTAATGTGAACAAGGATGATTAGGATTTGAAGATACCAGCGATGTTATGGGATTATAGAACTACATGTAAGAAGCTTGCAGGGAAGAAACCTTTCATATTGATATATGTACAGGAAGTCATGGTTCCCTTTGAGTACTTGATACCAAGTTTGCGCATTGCAACTATTACAAATATTACAGAAATAGGCATAACTCAAGAAATATTGTCTCAACTCATGGGATTAGAAGAAGACATGATTATAGATGGTCTCCATTAGGAAGTACATAAAGAAAAGGACAAATCTTGGCATGAGAGACATATTAAGAAGAAGAAATTTAATGAAGGAGATCTAGTTCTCTTCTATGACAGTAAATATTTGCAGTACCCAGGGAAGTTTAGGATGCATTGGCTAGGGCCATATGAGATAAAGTTTGTCATAGATGGAGGTGTTGTGCAACTGCAGGATTTAACATGCAAGGAGATTCAAGGATTGGTGAATGATTGTTGAATGAAACTATAGAGGGACAATCGACCCATTAACCCTCAATATTTTCCACACAGAAGAGTAGAGTTGTACTTATTATATATAATAGGATTCAAAAAGAAGAAAAAGGAAGAAAAAAATAGAAAAAGAAGAAAAATTAAGAAAAATGTAGAAAAATCCAAAAAGAAGTCAGTAGATGGACAAGTGGTAGACATATAGTGGAAGGATACATCGTGCAACATGAGCTAGAAAGTGGTATGATATAACCTAAAGACACTTCGTGACAAAAAAAGATAACCAGACAGAAAACACAGTGCGACAGAACAGAGAGTGACCAGAAAAAGAAAGACGATGAATAGAAAAGTGGGATACCACAAAGAATTTATGACAAGCCTTATAAAAGAAAGAAACCTGCAAGGTAAGCCTMATTGTGAATTGGAGTAGATGAGAGCTAAGGAGAGAAATACGGGCAAACACTCAGAGTGGCCAGGTATCCCCGGAGTTTTCAACAACAATTCAGAGAAGTAGGTTCAAGATTTTGCAATATGGCATCGTTGAAGGTTGGAGCACCCAGTTGAATGTGAAGGAAAACCCACAAAAACACAAKATATCTATAGGATCAAGTACCAGAAGTTGAAAACCCTAGTCAAYAAGCATGAGTCATAGACGTGGATGCTATTCCATCACCTGAACCAATCAGTCCAAAAATGGTCAAAGAGCAAGAACCAACAACAAAAGAAATGGAGGTGGATCTGAGGGATGAAGAAAAAAACCCCACTGAAACACATAACCCTACACAACAACTGGGTTTGGGAGCGTTATAGTAGAAAAACATGGAAGATGATGAAAGAAAAGAGTCATTTGAGCCTAGGGAAGAGGTCGAACCAATACAAAAACTTGTCGCAGAGACAATACAACAAACAAAATAATAGGTGCAAGTGGAATATGTTATAGGTGAACCAAATTCAGATGCAGAAGAATAAGAGGATGCACACCAAGAAGTAGGGCCATCCATCGTGACAGAAACTGTGAAGGGGAAACAACCAGTGTATAGGTCACCACACAAACAGGAATAAGTCACAATAACACTATACTATAAGGAGTGAAAATCCTTCCTAACATTTTAGGATGTGTAGAAAAATTGAGGTACACAAACCATGACATAGCAGACAGAGATAAATTCTCTGAATTTGAATCATAGGTTTATATGGAAAGAAAAGGGATAAGTTCGTCTAGAGTCCCAATATTAGAACCAAAGCAGTGGATTACAGGGTTGTACAACACAAGGATAATGAACCTACTCGAAATCCCTTATTTTGGACGAGGCAAGGATGTGAATAACTACGTCAAACAATTGTTGGTGTTAGTACATGGAGGTACTCTATGGATGGACATACAGATATCAATCGACATTGATATAATTGCAACAATCACAGGTCTTCCAACTGATGGAGAGAAACCCGAGCAATATTTGGATGAGAAAACTAAGAAGGCCCTAATAGAGGAAATGAATTAGACATATGGAACGATGTGAGGATCCTGGGGATTTATAATTAATAGGATCAGTGAACATGTGACAATATTGACAACTAAGTTAATGGCATGCAAATTTTTAAGGAAGTGTTGCAAGGAAGAAGCACCAGCATGGGTGATAGAAGTAGTTGTGTAGTGCATGAAGGGGAATTTACTTAGTTGGAGTCCATACTTATTGAAATTATTTTTGGATGATTGAAAATATGCACAAGAATTCGACACATAATTCCATTATTCATGGCTGATCATACTTATAGCATTGGTCGGTTGGAGACACCCCAAATACAATACATTTTTTCAAAGTATAGGAAAGTGTCGTGCAACACAAAATGCAACATTGTGGCACACCTTAGGTGTAAAACAAAGGAAGGAAAACTCCAATATATTTGTGATTTATTTTGATTAAATACAAGAAAAGGTGGTTGAGACATGGAGGATACCACCAGGAGTGGTGGAGGAGAATAAGAACATAGCAAATTTCCAGGTATCTAGACACAATGTATGGATTCAAGCCAAAAGGGATCCAAAGAAGAATTGGTTGAAGATGAGGTACCGCATCACTGGAGAGGAATTCCAATGGGCCATGAAAGACTAGCCATATGAGTGGAAAGTAACAATGGTTTCAAATAAGGGAAAAAAAGGAAAAAAACCATTAGAAGTTGGCACGTCATAGAAATCTAGAAATCTGACAACAAATACTAGGAAGGCTGCAGAGCACGCAAAGGATATTGGAGGGAGCATGACATTGAGGAAACCAATACAACATAAGAACATTCCAAAGCCATCAATGGAGGAGAAGGATCATGACGAAGTGACTAATGGAGCAGCATAAAAAAAGGATATTAATGGAAGTGCACAGAAGGAAACAACTATTCCTACACATGAGGAACTAGAAGGAGGATGAGATATCCTAGACATAGAAGTACCTACAAATTCAATGCATACATAAAATATGCCAATGAAGAGGACCATGCAATAGGAATTATTCCAAAGAAATAATATGAAGGTGCAAAAAGGTGTTCTAGAATTTAAAATTACATAAGATGATGCAAAGATGGTGGAAGAAAAAGTACATGACTGCATAGCAAAGTCATGGGACGATGCGGTGAAGCAAAGAGAGGAGATCATAAAGAAGTTGCTAGAAGTTAAGGAAACTTTGCATGCAATGCAACTGAAGGAAAAGGCACAACCACAACATACCATTGAGGAAAAGACAGTGCATGCGTAGGAGATAGACCAAATTATAGCGTCAGGATGTGAGAAATTTTCTATCACTCAAGATATGTTGCAAATGGAAGAGGAGACAATACAGAAACAACTGAAGGATATTGATCACTTAGACTTGGAATTGGCCAAGGTTCCCACTAAATCATTGTACAAACTGCAAGTTAGCATCACAGAGGAGATCCAATCAAGAGCATGCGCAGATGCGACAGAGTTACAAGTAGCTAAGGACATAAGGGACACATTGAAGATAACTATCAACGAAGTGAATGTTGAGAAGGATGAAGAAAATAATCACATTGGCCAGATAGAGCAGTGCATAGAATAAGTCTTCAAGTTAATTATAGACAACTCACAAGAAGGGGCGCATTTACAGACTGAGGAGAAAATTGGGAAGATAACGTGGGCAATGGAAAATTATAAAAGTCACATAACACACTTGATGACTCTCTTGAAACCAAGCAAGCTACCAAAAGTTAGATCACAGAGAGAGAAGGAGGTGGTTGGGCACATGGATATTATGGCACAAAATATCAAGGAAGTTACCGAGTTATATGAAAAAAGTGCGCAACTATGGACAAGTGTGCAGGAGGATGAAAAGTTTTAGGTGTTGGAATAAAAAGAGGAAGGATTCAACACAACTGTGCATGATTTGAAGCAAAATCAGACGGAAATGAGCATACAGGAGAGGCTAATGAGCACGCAGAAGTTAAAAAGTTTACAGGAATAATTGAATAATGTGTAAAGAGAGAAGAAGTTTAGGCAGGCTTAGCTGGAGCCATTACAGGAAGATGTAGATAAGATGTTGACAAAGATGGATACAAACAAGGGATAGATTGAAAACCTTAGGTTCTAGGCTGAGGATATGCTAAAGGAACATATCAATGCACATACTATGGAATCTGTTGCAGAGAAGAGCGCATAGGTGAAGACTCATGCTGAAGATATTTCAGGTAGATTTCAGGAGTTGGAGAAGTATGAAAGAGATGCAAACACTCCTTGAGTGGCTTGGGATGAGCCACAAGAAAGTGTTGGGGGTATGTTAGAGCATGCTATTTTGGGGAACAACACAATAGTTTTGGAGGATAGTTGGAGCGCATGCCAGGAAATAAGGAAAAGCAGTGTGCCAGGAGGCAGGGAAAGCAGTGCACCAGAAGGTAGGGAAAGTAGCATGAGGAAATTCAAACAAAATAGAAAGGACAATGCGACGAGGAGCAGTTGGATCGAGGACCAATAACAAATAGGAGGTTACAATGTGGACAAACCTATTCCACTTAGGGTTAGGGTTTTGGGTCATGATGTAATGGGTTTTTACCCACTTTTAATAGTATAAATACATGTTGCAATAGGTAGCTAGGGGATATATTAGATGATGTTTTTTATGAGTTTTGATTCATAGATACTAGTTTTGAGAGTTGTGGAGCCATTATTGAGTCAGTTTTGGAGATGAGTCTATTTTTGAGTTCTAACTTATGATTGGATCATAAGCTATGGAGCTTGGTGTGACTCTGGTCAATCTCACATAAACATATTTCTGATATAATGCACACAACACAGAGACTTGAAGATGAATAATAAAAAATACACAACATCCTTGATATTGATATTATTTCCCATATTCTTATGCCATTTTTAGAGTTGAAATATCTCTTAGGCCATTTCTTAAATAAGAAGATTGCAACTTTGCTCTAGGACTAATGTTATGCATTCTTAGGTGCCTCATCTCCTAATAACTACATTTTACTAGGAATTGTAATAAGATACGAACACCTATTTCTACTACTTTGAAGGGCATAACACATCTAACTATAGAATAAACAATAATTAAAAGAAACCGAGGAATTAGTCAGGATTTCTTAGTAGAATAGACTTTAAAGGAAGTTTTTTTCCAAAATACCCAAAGTTATTTAATGAAAATATATAATGAAAAAAGAGATACAATAATCATACAAGAAAATATAACTTAAATAACATTTCTCTCGAAATAATTAGATAATTTTAAACCTAGAAACTAAGTACAATCAACTATACATATAAAGATTTTAGTTAAAAAATATGGAAAGCAAGTGTATAGATATAGCTCAAGATGATTTTAGTTTATATATATATATATATAT
>JZKD02S1686269.1:95916-106179 GCA_000966675.3 Picea glauca
AAATAAGCTATTATGATTGGAAAAGAACGATGGTGCTAGTTTATACACAAGAATCAAGACTAGAAAAGGTTATATGAGAGAGGAAATTAAACAGATAGAAAGGTAAAAATAATAAAATACTTCAAAATAAAATTAAAAATCAAGAGAGAGAAGTAGTGAAAACGACTAAATCTTAAATTAATAGACTTCGAGATTAAAATATATGGATAGAATACTAAATTAACCATAAATTAAAAAAATAGAGGAGAGATATGGTAAACATAATTTAAATAATAATTACAAGATGTTGAGATTAGGGTAAAGACTAAGGAGGTGATATTTAAGGGTAAAAATAAGAATAAATAAATAAATAATAACTAGAAGAATTAATACAAGGGTTTTAAGAGATTAGGGAGAAAGAAATTTGCGAGGAAAGATAAAATAGGTATATTTTCTTAGTAGTCCATGCCCATGCAGAGCTATACTAATGAGTTAGTAGTAATGAGTTGGTTTGGTAGTAATGAGTTGGTCATTGACTGACCATTAGTTGCATGGTTGACTTAATTTTTTTTTTCTCATTTCCAAAGTTGAAATTAATGTAAATTATTTCTCATTTCCAAACTTGAAATTAATGTAAATTATTTCTCATTTCCAAAGTTGAAATTAGGGAAATATCAATAATAATTTTATTGACATTAAAATAAATTTAAAAACTTAATTTTTCTTCCATGTTATTGGCTTTCAACTTCAAAGTGTTATTTTCGAGATGGAAACGACCATTAATGTTTCATGAATATCTTTTATCTCATCTAGATCAGATTCACGATCCCCAATCCCCTAGCCTCATATTGATTATTCTATCACCTCCAAACTGACACTTCAATTTAACCAGCTCTAATTCTGGATTCCCTGGATGTATATTGATTTTTCTATCACTTTCAACCTTATACTTCTTATCCTTTTGTACCTCGTGGATCGATGTCTCACTACCTCACCGCAACGACTGTCCTTCTCTGACAAAGATTAAAAAACTCACCACATTGGTTGGCTACTCTGACAAAGATTTATAAATAGGGTCGATTATGCACCTTATACTTCTTATCCTTATTTACATCGTGGATGATTGCCTCACCACCTCACTGCACTGATTGGCCTACTATGACAAAGATTAATGACCTCATGACACCGGCTGGATGCTCTGACAAAAATTTACCAATAGGGTCGATATATATTACTATATCAATTGTTGTGTACATAAAACTGGTACATACTAAATAAGTTGTAGTGAAGACAATTTGTAATCAAATGGAAAGAGAGAACTCAATAAGGACTATAGTGTTGACTAAAGAAGAGGAGTTGAAGGTGCTCCTCCATGAGGCAGTTAGTGAAATGTTGAGGTTGCTCCTTCTCCTCTTCCTTGCCAGCTACCTCCGTGGTGATTTTGTTGGCTTCCAGTGCGTGTCCTCCAATTGACAGCTTGGGGGGATTTCCTCCTCCACCATACAACTTCCGCCACCATAGTGGGGGTCACTTGAATTGATAATTAGGGGGGGGGGAGAGATTGGTGGCCAGAGGAGGGCACGTGCCCGAAGGTGGCACCTCCTCTTTTACTGAGATTGATCCATGGAGTGGAGGAGGGATGGATGGAGGGAAGTGAGCACTAGAGGAGGATGCTTCTGCTTTGATTGAGCTGACGCCATGGAACTGAGGAGCTTCCTGCATCCTCTAGATAGTGTGTCGAGGGCTCGCAAAATGAGAAATGAGAGCCTATTGGGAGGGGGTGAGACTATTGTGATGGGAGAGGGTGTTATAATAACGAGAAACCCTCTTGGGTTTTCCTCTCTCCTGGGGCATGCTCGGGGGAGTATGGAGGTGGAGGATTGTAGGAATGGAGGCTGAGAGAAGGTGCTGAGGGGAGTGGGAGGAGACAGAGGTGTTGAGAGGGAGCTTGTGGTGACTAAGTGTGAAAGGTGAATGGAGGGTGTCAAAGTCAGGGAGGAGGTCACTGGTGTACAAAAAAGAGTTGCAGAGAGCGGTAATTCTGGAATTCTTGGGAGAGCCGAAGAGCTAGACAAGAGTAGTGCACCTGGGTGGATGAGGAATGGAATAAAACACCAGGGCAAGATCCTGTTTACACCTCTTGATGCCATTTAATCCTGAGTTGACAACCGCTACCTCCATTTAAAATGATTTGACATCCAGCTCGTTCCTGGTACGCCTAGTTTGGTTGCCTCATGCACTCATTAACCTAGCCAGTCTAGCTAGACGCACTACCATTACTCCTCTAATGGTGTGAGCCATGGGGGAGTTAATGTCCATAGGATGGAGACTGGGGTTAATAACTCCCCTGGCTTCCTGATTTCAAGTGTCCTCTGACCCTGTCCAAGTGGCACCCCATCCGAGTGAGGGCAGTCCCTTTGGGCTAGTTCCTTGCATTGGAGCCATAGAGGCAGGCTTTGGGACTGGCTAGAATCTGTGAGAGTGATCTATTGTGTGGAATCAACCCTTGCATTGGCCAATCTGTCTACCACTTTGTTTTCACTTCGTCTTATGTGAGAGGTAGTGAGAGTTAGAGAGGGTCTGAGAAGTGACTGAAAGCTGTGTAGGGGGCCCAAGAGGCGCCAACTGGGGATTATTTTTTCTGGATCTCTTCCATTTAGGATTTTTGTTGCTAGGTCAATTATGACTTTGGAGTATCCTTCTATGATCAGGTAGGTGAGGTTATGGTCTAGATCCATTTGCACGCCTNGATCCATGGAGTGGAGGAGGGATGGATGGAGGGAAGTGAGCACTAGAGGAGGATGCTTCTGCTTTGATTGAGCTGACGCCATGGAACTGAGGAGCTTCCTGCATCCTCTAGATAGTGTGTCGAGGGCTCGCAAAATGAGAAATGAGAGCCTATTGGGAGGGGGTGAGACTATTGTGATGGGAGAGGGTGTTATAATAACGAGAAACCCTCTTGGGTTTTCCTCTCTCCTGGGGCATGCTCGGGGGAGTATGGAGGTGGAGGATTGTAGGAATGGAGGCTGAGAGAAGGTGCTGAGGGGAGTGGGAGGAGACAGAGGTGTTGAGAGGGAGCTTGTGGTGACTAAGTGTGAAAGGTGAATGGAGGGTGTCAAAGTCAGGGAGGAGGTCACTGGTGTACAAAAAAGAGTTGCAGAGAGCGGTAATTCTGGAATTCTTGGGAGAGCCGAAGAGCTAGACAAGAGTAGTTCACCTGGGTAGATGAGGAATGGAATAAAACACCAGGGAAAGAGCCTGTTTACACCTCTTGATGCCATTTAAGCCTGAGTTGACAACCGCTACCTCCATTTAAGATGATTTTACAGCCAGCTCATTCCTGGTACGCCTAGTTTGGTTGCCTCGTGCACCCATTAACCTAGCCAGTCTAGCTAGACGCACTACCATTACTCCTCTCATGGTGTGAGCCATGGGGGAGTTAATGTCCATAGGATGGCGACTGGGGTTAATAACTCCCCTGGCTTTCTGATTTCAAGTGTCCTCTGACCCTGTCCAAGTGGCACCCCATCCGAGTGAGGGCAGTCCCTTTGGGCTAGTTCCTTGCATTGGAGCCATAGAGGCAGGCTTTGGGACTGGCTAGAATCTGTGAGAGTGATCTATTGTGTGGAATCAACCCTTGCATTGGCCAATCTGTCTACCACTTTGTTTTCACTTCGTCTTATGTGAGAGGTAGTGAGAGTTAGAGAGGGTCTGAGAAGTGACTGAAAGCTGTGTAGGGGGCCCAAGAGGCGCCAACTGGGGATTATTTTTTCTGGATCTCTTCCATTTAGGATTTTTGTTGCTAGGTCAATTATGACTTTGGAGTATCCTTCTATGATCAGGTAGGTGAGGTTATGGTCTAGATCCATTTGCACGCCTCTAATAAGACCCCAAATTTTCACTGAATTGTTGGTTTCAAATCCCAGATTTTCTGCAAAGAGGCTATGAATTTGGCCCATGTTGTTTCTTATGACAACTCCAAATCCTGAGAATCCTAGATTTCCTTTGGAAGTGNTGGAGATGCAAGAGGATTTTAGACCAGAGGATGGTGGTCTGGGAGGGTTGTGAGTGAAAAATTCTTCTATTCCTCTCTTTCCAAAGTTGCCAAACTATGAAGCCTAGTAAGATTTGCCAGGTTCTATTCAGGATAGGAATTTTAAAACAGCTGGGTCCCCAATCCCTGATTGTTCTTGTGATGCTATCTTTAACTCGTTTGGTTCTTCTCATGAGTTGGATATCTTGATTCCATATTTCCTCATTGAGTGCGCAATTGTTTAGGAGGTGCCCCATGGTTTCTGCATGTTGATACCAGAGATGGCAAATTGAGGGACCAATAAAACATTATCTTTGTAAATTGTCCCAGATTAAGATCTTGTTCTAAAGAAGGAGCCAAAGGAATGTGGATATTTTAGGCCAAAATTTCAATTTCCATATTGTTGTCCAGATGCTATCTTTTTGTAGATTTTTGAATTTTTCCTATAGAGTATATCCCTCTTTGAGAGTGAAGTTTCCATGAGGTGTGTGTCCCCATCTGAGAATATCTAGGTCTGTGATTATCCTGATTTGTCTTTGGATTGTTGCTTGCTTCCAATGTTGTAGGTCACAATCTGTTGCCACTTGTTGTTCCTGATGAGTTGATCTCCAGCTTCACCAGGGAGAGTTGTTGGGGATGTTTTTCCACATATCTACCACTTTGAGAGTGGCAAGATCTTGTATGTGATTTTCATAGGATTGTATATTTTCTTTCAAATGTAGGAGTGGCATTTGCTACTAGGAATCTGTCCAGAATAGGGCATTCTGGCCATTAAGAATTTCCCAAAAACAGTGTTCCTGTATTAGTGGTCGATTTTTCCAAGCCACATTCCAGATGTTGGAGCCTTGAATTTTCTCCTACATCATGATTAGATGGATTTTTTGCATGTTCAGTGTGTATTTTCATTTCTAGAGCTTTGCCCAATTCTCTGCTGGATGTTTGAGCCATCTCCACCAAATTTTAGTGCCCATGGTGTTATTTAGTTTGCTAGGGTCTCAGAGGCCCAGACCACCCAGAGATTTGGGATTACAATTTTTTTCCCAGCTGACTAGGGCCCATTTTTTGTTCGAGTTATGGCCATGCCATAGAAAGTTCCTTTGCAAATTCCTTATTTTCTTGATGATGGATTTGGGGGCATCTAGAGATGAGAAGAGGTAGGAAGGGATGGCTTGAAGGACTGAATTTAAGAGAGTGAATCTAGCAGGGAGGTTGAGGGAGAGAAAGTTCCAATTGCTAAGACGGTTGGAGATGGAGAGGAGGAGAGAATCCCAAGAAATGTTTCTGGCTGCCGAGTCTGAAAGAGGGACTCCTAGGTACTGTGAGGAAAGGGAGCATACAAGAATATTTAGAAGTTGGGAAATGTGTTGTTGGATTGCTTCAGGTGTATTAAAGAAGAAGAGTTGTGATTTGGCTAGATTAAAGGTGGTGTCGGAGGATTCACTGAAGTCGTTGAGGATGGATTTTAGTTTGTTTTCCTATTGCGTTGCGGGGGTGTTCAAAAGCATCATGTCATCAAAAATTTTGATTTGGGAGGCCACCGGTTGTAACCCATGAAGAGGGAGGTCTTGAAGGGATCCATTTTGAATTGAAGCCTTGATATAATGACCTAGGCCTTTAGCCATTATGACAAAAAGGAAAGGGGAGAGAGGGTTTCCTTGCCTTATTCCTCTCGTGGGAAAGAGGGGTTGAGAGGGTACACCATTGACAAGGATTGAGAAGAAGGTTGAGGAAATGAGGTTCATTATCGAAGAGATCCAATCCTTGCTGAAACTGAAAATCGTTAAGAGAGCTCTCATGTATTTCCAACTTAATTTGTCAAAAGATTTTGAAAGGTCAAGCTTTAGAAGCATACTTGGTGTACGGGTTCTTTTAAGCGAGTGGATGATTTCATGGACAAGAATGATGCTATCCATGATTTTCCTTCCTTCGACATATCTAGATTGCTCCTTGGAAATGATGAAGTGGAGTACTGACTTGAGTCTTAGAGCTATGACCTTGGAGATGATTTTGTAGATCACATTGCACAGTGCTATAGGTTTGAAGTTCTTCGGATTTGTGACCCTCTCTTATTTGGGTATTAGAGTGAGGAAGGTGGCATTGAGTACTGGGAGAAATTTTCCTGAGTTGCGTGATTCTTCCACCAGCTGCCACACTTTGTCCCTTAGAAATGGCCAACAATTGTGGAAGAAGTCTATTGTGAAGCCATTTGGGCCTGGAGCCTTTCTTGTGGGTAAGTCCTGGATAACCTGATCCACTTTTTCCTGTGTTATAGGTGTCATGAGAGCCGCATTATGTTACTAAGTAATTAGAATTGGGATGTTTTGGGTCACCCGCTCTATTGCTGAGGTGAGGTCCACATGGGATTATGAGAGGAGATCCTTGTAGAAGCCTAATAACTCGTGCGTTATTTCCTGATGAGTTAATAGGGTGTTTCCCTGTGAGTCTTCCAGCTTCGTAATACGGTTGATGAAGCGTCTATGGATCATGGAATGGTGGAATAATTTGGTCTTTTTATCCCCCTCTTTGAGCCATTGAACCCAATATTTCTATCTCGAAAGGATTTATTCCTTCTTGTATCTTTCTTCTAGTTGCCTTTTGATATCAAGCTCCTCCTATTGCTGAGTAGTTGTGTGCCCAGTATGAATGATTTTCTCCTGAAGGTTCTCTAGTTTTCATTCCAACAATTTCCTTTCCTGGAAGATATTCTCAAAAACCAAAGGGATCTGATAGTACCTCTTCCACAGAGGAGAAAACCTCCACTAAAGAAGGAGGTGATATTTACCTGGCATATACAAGTACACATGCAGACCGTGATGTATGGTTGATCGAATCAGGTGCGTCATACCATATGACTCCTCACATGGAGTGGTTCTCTAAATATGAAAAATATGATGGTGGTGATGTATTCCTAGGAGATGACTTGACAAAAAAAATCTTGGGACATCGAAGAGATAAGTTGCTTCCAAAATATGGAAGGATTAGAACTCTCCCTGGGGTTCTACACATTCCAAAACTAGCTAGGAGCTTAATATTTGTAAGCAATATGGAAGATGCAGGAGTGGATACTATATTTGGAAAGGGCACTTGCAAGATGGTATGAGGAGAAATGGTGTTGATGAGGGGATTTCAGTGTGGAACTTTGTACAAGTTGTTGGGAAGCACTTATACTAATGGGTGTAATAGTTCTATTGTCCCTGAGCAGAGAAATGAAAGAGACAAGACCAATACCTTCCCATAAAAGAAGAGCATGTTGTGGCATCAAAGACTGAGAAATATTGGAGAAACAGGCCTTCAAACACTACACAGTAAAGGTATGGTTGAAGGTATGTCTACTTTCACTCTGGATTTTTATTTCTGTGAACATTGCATATATGGTAAACAAAATCGAGTAAGATTCCCATCTAGTGCTGCAAGAGAAAAGGGGATCTTAGAGTTGATACACAATGATGTGCTTGGACCTNAACCTCATACCCCAGTATTGAGAAGATCAATGAGAGATAGAAGCAACCAGAAAGGTATAGTCCACCTGATTTTCATTCTAATTTTTCTTCATCTATTATTGATGATGATCGCAGAACTGTCAGGGAAGCAGTGAATTCAGAGGATAGTAAACTCTGGAAGAAGGCCATGGTTGAAGAGATGGATGCCTTGTATAAGAATGAGGCATGGGATATAGTTGAGTTTCCAGATGGAAGAAAATTGGTTGGTAGAAAGTGGTTTTTCAAGAAGAAGTTTAATGCATAAGGTAAAGTGGAGAAATACAAAGCTCGGTTAGTACCAAAAGGTTATTCCCAGGTAGAGGGAATTGACTTTGGTGAGATTTTTTCTCCTGTCGCTAAGTTAACTTCTATTAGATTTCTTTTATATATTAGTGTTGCTTTTGATCTTGAAGTGGAATAGATGGATGTGAAGACAACATTTCTACATGGAGATCTGGAAGAAGAAATCTACATGAAGCAGCCAGAAGGCTTTGTAGTGAAGGGAAAGAAAGAACTAGTCTGTAAGCTAAAGAAGTCACTATATGGTCTAAAGCAATCACCTAGGATGTGGTACCAAAAGTTTGACATGTACATCCTTGGATTGGGATTTGTAAGAAGCAAGGATGATCACTGTGTATATTCCAAGCAGGTTGGTAATCACTTCATTTATGTAGTGTTGTATGCTGATGACATGTTGTTGGTAGGAAATAACATGGATTTTATCAAGGAGGTGAAATCACAGTTATCCTCCAAATTTGACATGAAGGATCTCAGTGTTGCTAACTTCATTCTGGGAATGGATATTAAAAGAGATCGTGCAAACATGAAACTATGGTTGAATCAGAGAAAATATGTTGAGATGATATTGCAGAGGTTTAATATGCATGGAAGTAAACCGATCAAGGTTCCTATTTCTATAGGTGTAAAGTTATCTGCAAATCAATGTCCCAAGACACAGGAAGAAGAAGAGGACATGTCCCATGTTCCATATTCTAGTGAAGTTGGTAGTTTGATGTATGCAATGGTCTATACTAGACAGGACATTGCACATGCAGTGGGAGTTTTGAACATGTATATGTCAAAACCAGGGAAGGAGCATTGGAAAATAGTAAAGAGGGTCCTCAGGTATCTTTGTGGCACTACCAGTTATGGATTATGCTACCATGGAAGACCAGCATTGGACAAAGTGGTGGACATACATGGCTTTGTTGATGCAGACTGGGCTGGAGATATGGATCACAAAAGATCTACAAGTGGGTATGTTTTTAACCTATTTGGAGGAGCAATTAGTTGGATGAGCAAAAGACATGCTGTAGTGGCACTCTCAACTACAGAAGCTGAATACATGGCAGCCACTCATGCAAGCAAGGAAGCAGTATGGTTACAAAGATTGTGTTCAAGTATTGGGTTGGTACAACAAGCAGTGAGATTATATTGTGACTGTTACACATCAAAATTACTCAACTGGATAAGTGTCGCATATTCCTCTCAATTTTCACAAGTGTCGCATCTTCCTGACAACTTTCGCAAGTGTCGTAAGTTGGTCACAAGTGTCGCAAACGATGTTCAAGCATACTGTCATGACGATGACACTAAGGAGACACTTAAAATGTCTCATGTACTTGATTTGGAGAAGAAGAACTAGTTAACTGAAGTCAAAGGACTCTTGACACCTGAAGAGAGCTCTGAAACAAAGGTTTTGAGGGGGAACGCTCCCCTATGCTATCCTTAGGAGCACTGGCGCCCCCCTACAAGGCTTCAAGGAGTGTTATAACGCTCTCCTACCCTTCTGAAGGAGCACTACTCACTTTTGGAGCGCCGACACTTCCCTTAATCTTCTCAGGGAGCGCTACAATGCTTTGATGCCCCTTTTACAGGAGCGCTGCCTAATCTGAGACAGTGGTTGGCCCGTTGAGGAGAATAAGGGGAGGATCTTTCAAGATTAGAAGGCAGTTGCATTCGAATTCCTAGTTTCATCATGAGATCCCTGATCTAAGGAGAAGGTTCCCTAACTTGTTCTAAAGATAACTCAAGAGGTTAAGCTCCTCTTAACCTATATAAGCAAGCTCTAAGATGGTGGAAAGGGAGGAAGAACTGCTAGCATGAAACCTATGATCTTATAGGAAACACACAATCAACCAAAAGAGAGTGATCAGTGAAGCTATTGTTATCCAGGTTGTGGATCTTTCAGGCAAGGGTTAGATGAAGGGGACTTGACGAAGTTGTCGTATTCGCATCTACGATTGTAAGTACTACTGTCGTTATTCTCATTAATATGACACGATTGGCCTGTTTCTTTCTAGTTTGTGTTTGTTGTTACATAAACTTATCATTAATAGATAGATATGTTTTCAAGATAATATCAATAGAGTAGGAAGTGGTCGTATCTTATTTTTTCCACAGGATCCAGTGAGGAGCAAAGGATCGGAGCACAACTCGGAGCGTGCAGGGACAAACGTCGATAAAGAGGTACTTTTGTTGTCCTTCCTTCTCATGTGTTAGTTTGGATATATTTGAAAGGAAGTCAGTGTCCACGTTAATCATTTTCTGTCTTAGAGTTAAGGTCAAGCTCTTTGAGGCAATCTACCTATCCGCAGGGAGATTTTCCTACAACAGAAATTGGCGACTCCACTGGGGAGATAGCCTCAAATCGAAAATTCTTGTTTTGATTTCTCCTCATTGACCTTGTTCTACCCCTTGATTGTTTCAAACCTAGTTCACTCCTCTTTTGATTGGTTTCATGAGCTGATTGGCTCCCTACCCCATCATACT
>JZKD02S1686280.1:28589-40532 GCA_000966675.3 Picea glauca
AAACATAGCCGGAATTAGTCATGCAACGTTATAGTTAAAAATGAAAGCAGTAGTGTAAATATTAGACTCTTTGAATCTTTTTGGGTTGTGTTTTGAATCATGTCTAGTAAGAATCATGTCTCTGTACTTAAATATATATTAATGTTTTCAATATTTTTTAAATGATAATTGCCCGAGGTAATGAGTTGATTATGGGGTTCAATTCTTACTATATCATAAGTAAGTGAGGTTAATTGTAATTAATGAAATGTTTTTAAATATATAAGTTAGGGTCCACACCCTAGCCATCCACTAACACCCTAGCCATCCACTAGAACCCTAATAAATTTTTGTGACTATAGAATGGATGCATGAGGCGTACGTTCATCCTCACTAACTACCTCTACCATGAATGATACCCACACTATCCATCCGTTCATAACTTCAAACACAATAGATAAACCACTATCTAGGTGGATTTGTTCCATGACTAAAACAATGTAGACACAACTAGTATTCATAATCATATCTATAGGAGGTAGGGAGGTATGTGACATCATATACTATACTATGTTTTTTAATCAAAGATGGTCCATTGATCCAAGTTGGTAAGTTGGACTGCAATTAAATTTTCATATGGTACATTATTTCCCATATAATCAATGACTCTAGAAGTAATGGCAAGGACTAGCCACTACATGGCTATCTCTTTTGTTATGTCTCTGCCATAACAAGGACATTATGTTTTGGGTGATTTTCATTATTTTGGCGCACAGTTTTTGAGGCATTAAAACATGGTTTAAGCTAAAGTTTCTTACTCTAACATTGGCATCGGGTATGACAACTAAAGGGTGGCAACGAGATTTCGTCATGTTGTGCATCCTTGACCTGGGTGGAAGTGCGATGTGTTCAAGTTTAGGGGTTCCTCAGAACAGGTGGTAGAGTGGTTCAAATTCTTTACCGGTCACACAGGAAGGTGGAGTATGTCGTGGGTGTGGGCTATGGAAAATTCCTTATCTTCATGGTTGTATCATTGTCTATCACTGCACTCTCGACACTTGCTAGGATACTTGGAGAACTCAAGCTTCTCACAACTGACGTGGGGAAGATGGCCATGGTCACAGCTGCTGTGAAGTCGAGTAAATTGTTTGGCCTTGAACTAAGACAAAAGTCGATGGTAACTGAGAACTGATTAGAGTCGATGCATGATCATGAGAAGGTAAGACAACAATTCGAGTTTCTACAATTGAAAGTATGAGTGCCAATTCTGCTTCAGAGACTTTGCTAATTCTCAGGAACTGGGTGGATATCAAAATGCTCACAAGAAAGAATGAAAACAGGCTAAGGGAGCACAAATTCATGCTAGTGGAAGCACTATTGTTCCCACTGCTCATGCATTTTCCAACAGAGCCCGAAATAATGCTTTTGCTATTGTTCTTGTTTTCTATGGTATGCATTATCTTGCAGGCTCTTCCATCTCGATTCTGCAATGTATGTCTATTTTTGGATGTGAAATCCGCCTGCTTTCGTCTGCCACATCTGTTTTCGAAAAAAAATTGGATTATCAATGCCACCAGGCACCTATTGGATTGAGTTTTGGTTCATCCCTACGGTCTGTAGTTGTTCGTCTTTCATGATTTTACGTTATGATTATGAGGGTTGTGGGTGACCAAACATGTATTCCATGAACCCATGATTTTCCATTGTCAAAATAAGATTTCATGAATTCGGTTTGTAGCAATTATCCCTTGTTTGTTTTCTAGCTGATATTTTGGTCTTAAATAAATTTGAATTATTTTATAGGTCGAAGGAGCTTCCCGCAAGTTTTACAGGTCGAAGGAGATGCTCGCGAGGGTGGGAAAGGCCCCAGCATTTCAAATACAGTCTCCCACATTCCAGGTTTCAATAACGCATACATGCAACCCCATTATCAATATGACGAGTTTGGTATTGTAATTAAATGGGATGCCTTATGTGCATTTGTTTGTTATTATTGAATGTTCATGGAGGGAAAATTGTTGATAGAGAAATACCACCGCTGCATCTTTTACGTATATTTTAAAATACCACCAATGTCCTCTTGGAACCAATGTATGTTTTTTGGTTTGTTTCCTTATAGTGGAATAACCCTGGCAAAGGCATCAACCGATGAGGCTTCTATGCCTGCATATGGACTTGGCCAAATGATGAGACCAATATATCACTCACTTAACCAACCAATACTTCAAAACCACAATAGTATGTTTCTAAGCCTTCCCTGCCATCATAAAGGTTGCCTACGTGCTTGAGTCTTATTTTATCCTTGGATTATGACTATAACGTCTAAGTAGTAGCATGGGTTTTTCTTCCTGATTGCCAAAATCAAACAACCATAACACATTTTTGAAGTTGATTCTAACTTCTTCAGTACCTTGATGTTTGTTCTAGTTGTGTTTGAGGTAGGTTGTGTATCCATTGGGAAGTGATGTTCCAAGTGGTGGAGAAATGAGAAAAAGAAGTACAGGCCACACACCTCAGATGGTAGGGCTTCTGCACCTAGTTGGGTAGTAGCAGTTTGTGCTAGCTAATTGTGAAGATCGACTAGTGCACAACATAATGTTGTTTCAAAGATACTCAACTCTCTTCAGTAGGTCTTCGATGCTAATAATGTTTGTGAAGGTGGGCCTCCTAATTATTCTTCCTTCTCACCATGCTTCTCTAGGATGCATGTGAGTAGGTTATATCTATTAGGATTCAATGTCGATGCGCATAGTACTTCTACCATATGGAGGGCTCCCAACTTCTATTTCGAGTGCCATTGATCTAGAGTTAGGAGCAGAACGAATTGATTAACAGACTAAATACAATAAACATAGAGATATGAAGCATAACACATATATACAGTGAACAATATCTTCTATTAAATAAAGAAATAGGTTGAAACTGTAAAACTGCAAAACTGAACACTTGCTCGAATGGTGGTAACTATCTCTGAGAAGAGATGTGGTTCCTACATGCATTCATCTGAGAAGAATCCATTACAATGAGGCTCTAGAGGCCTTTTTAATATTACTCATGAATTCCAAAACCCTAGATATCCAAAAACCTAACCCTAGGAGGTGAAACGTCAAAAGTCATGTGGGCCCCTATGAGTAAGTTGGTACCTCAACTTCCTAGGGTTGTAACTTTTGCATACGACCACTGTTTTAGGCGTGTGATAGCTCATTGGAAAGGTCTTTCAGAGAAATACATATTATGTTGTCAAAATCAGACTCCGTCTACAGTTTAACTATGGTGAGCCAAAAAAACATTGTTTAGGCCTCCAAAACAGCCCCGGAAGCACAACAAGATGTGCTGACATTAAAACATACAAAATAAGCTAGTTGGATTAGGTAAGAGGCCACCAATATCCACTTGGAAGATGTGTAGGGCTTCAGACAGCCCCAAAAGTGTAGAACCCACAATTACAAAGAGGTACAAAAGAACATGTTGAACTAAAAATGAACAAGAGGAGCCAGCTGGAATAGGTGGGTGGCCACCAATAACCAATTGGATCAATCATCCCCCCTTAGGAATAAATGGTATCCATTGCATTAATTTCCCCCATCAGGTGAGGAAACTTCTACTATATTTGGCCCCAGGTGAGCCACTTGCCTTGGTGTAGGAGTTTTCCTGCCTTGGTAACCCGATAAAGCTGGATCCTCTGCTGCTGAGTGCTCTTGACCTGTGTGTCCACTGTCTGATTAGTGGATGCTTGTTCCATGTAGTTAGGGTTGATCTCTGTGGGTGTCAATTGTTCTGCGATCTCTAAGGTGTCCAATAATGGTGATAAATATGGTTTAAGGAGGTCCACTTTGAACACTATGTGTAGGCCAAGTAAGGGTGGAGTGTTTAGCTCAAAAGAATTGCTACCCACAACCTTGGTGATAGTGCAATGCCCATAGAGAGGTAGGCGAAGATTCCGATGGGGCCTAGTGAGACTCTCCTTCTGCAAATGTAGCCATACTTTTTCACTAACCTGAAACTAGTGTGGTACCCTATGTTGATCATAGCACTGCTTGTACTTAGCATTAGATTTCTGCAAAATCTCTTGGACCTATTGGCGGATGTGCTGAATCCGATCAATGAATCTGGTGGCTTTTTTGATCATATATTGATCATGGGAAGATTTTGTCTATGTGGTGGAAAGACGAAGTGCAACATCAATGGGTCCCAAGGTTTTGAATCCCCGACCCACTTGAAATGGGATATGGTTGGTGGAGCTATGGACAGCCCTATTATAACTATGATGAACACCGGGGACACTCTCATCCCATGTATGCAGATTCTTATAATTGTACATGTGCATGATGGGCACAATCATCCAATTGAAGACCTCTATTTGGGGATGTAAAGCAGTGGATTTTGTTAGCTTGGTTTCCAACAATGACCAGAGACTCGACCAAAATGTGTTGATAAACCTATTGTTCCGGTCGGAGATGATGGTCTTTGGTATCCCAAAGTGGACCCACACTCATTCAAAGAAGATCTTGGTAGCATCTACCATTGTGATATTCTTCTTGCAGGATGTGAGGATGGACATCTCTGAAAAGTGATCAATGACCACAAATACACAATCATTTCCTTGCTTGGTGGATGGAAGGCCTGACATGTAATTCATTTAGATGGACTCCCAAGGATTCTCAGGAGTAGGAAGAGGGGTGTATAAGACTTGATTCTTTATGGTTGGCATGGAAATGGCATAGGCAGTGCAAGATCTTATATACTTGTTGATGTCATGTCGAAGATTTGGCAAATAAAATGTTTCTGAAGAACGACCATAGTTTTCTCCACACCGAAATGTCCTTCCATCCTACTATAGTGGGATTCCCAAATCCTCTTTCCATGCTCGCTTGTAGGAACATAGATATGGCCCAGGTGGCATAACAGTCCATCCTGAATGTGAAAATCGATGAAAATTGCACCTATACCCAATAGTTGATAGGTGGTGGTGAAGTCTGGATCTTGCTGATAAATTTGGGCCACTCAGATGCTTCATGTCCACAATAATGGAGCATAGTGGTGAGTGCAGCCAGAGGAGGTCGACTGAGGTAGTTAGCGACATAGTTTCATATACATGTATTATACTTGATGTTGATATGGAACTACTTCAGGTAGGTGGACCACTTTTGATGGCGGTCATTCTGCAATTTCCCCCGTGTCTGTATGAATTGCAGAGGATTTTGATCAGTGTGTATGATTGTCTATTTTCCCAGAATGTAATGTTTCCATTGATGACAAGCTTGTACAATGGAATAAATTTTCTTGTCATAGGTGGGGTATTTTCAGATAGTATCTGAGAGTGTCTCACTATGGTATGCCACCAGATGATTGTGCTAAGTGAGAATTGTGCCCACAACATAGTCATATGCATCATTCTCAATATCGAACAGTTGTTGCAGATCAAGCAAGGAGAGTACTGGAGCTAAGAACAAGATATGCTTCAGACCATTGATTCTCATTGTTGTTCCTTCCCCCACACAAACTTGGCCCCGACACTACCCTTGGTCACCTGGCTGAGGGCCCATGCAATATGGGATAATACGAACCGTCGGTAGAAGTTGGCTAGTCCCAAGAAGCTTTGAAGCTTGATCAGTGTGGTCAGGGTTTTCCAGACACAAATGACTTGGATATTAGCTAGATCAACATGTACCCCATGCTCATCAACAATGTAGCCCAAGTATTGGACCCTATTCATGCCAAAAGATCATTTTTCCAAGTTGGCATATAGCTTGCTCTACCGCAGAATGCTCAAAACCTGTTGAATATGTCACATGTGCTCCTCCCACGATCTACTGAAGATGAGGATGCCATCCAAATATACCACCAAAAAGGATTTGGTGAAGGATCTCAATACATCATCCATAAACCTCATGAAAGTGGTTGGTGCATTTGTTAAGCCAAAGGGCATGACTAGCCATTTGAAGACACCATCTTTATATTTGAAGGTTGTCTTTCATACATCAGTTGGTTCGATGGGAACCTGGTGGTAGCTAGACTTTAGGTCAATATTGATGCATAAATTTTCCCCCTTGAGTTGGTCAAGAAGGTCATCAATCCTGGGAATCGGGTACCAATTCCTGACTGTGATTTTGTTTAAGGCTTTGTAATCAATGAAAATTCGCCAAGTCCCATCCTTCTTCTGCACCAGTACAATCGGGCTTCTTCAAGGGGAGGAGATGGGTCCAATGTTCCCCTTTTAAAGAATATTTTGGATATAATGCCTAATTTCATCATTTTCCATCAGCAAGTGACAATAGACTGGTCCATTATGTAGAGGTGCATCGAGGGTCAGATCAATTGGATTCTTGACTTGGCAGTGTGTCGATACCCCGGTAGGTGAGGAGAATATGTCTATGTATCCTTCCACAATCCCATCTACTTGATTATGCTGCAAATATAGGCTTTTGGTAGAAGCCATAGATGTGGTGACAACCTTCTTTTTACTGTGAACACTGATCACAAAGACAAACTTCTCGATATGTGAGATAACCTTACTTCATTTCTTAGCAGAGATTAAAGAAATGGTAGTAGGCGGTGCTACTTCTGGTATCCTGTACAATTTTCTACCTAAAGTAATAATAACATTGCGGGGTCTAGACTCATACACAACATGATGCTTCAACAAATATGGTTGTCTTAAAATAACATCACAAATTTCAAGGGGGCAATATCAAATAGTACCTCATCTTTGAAAGGCTTGATGTCATAAAGAAGACGACACTGTTGGATGACACATAGATCTCTTACTTGGCGAAGCCAACTGATGGTGTAGGGTTGCGGATTTGGTGTCCTTGGCAGGTCCAACCACTTGATAAAATCTTTTGAAATTAAGTTCTTCTTACTACCGCTATCGACAATGAAATGAAGCAGAACCCCCTTTACCCACATCTGCGAGTGAAAGAGGTGTTTCCCTTCCTATGGTTATTCTAGTTCACTTGGCCTAAATTTGGTGGTAGAAATAATGGCACTGGGTTTAACATAGATAATACACTTCCCTCCTTCAGGATTTGATTTGGAATCAAAATTAGCCTCTGACTCAGAAGCATTCAGTTCAACCATGAAGGACTGCTTGGAGCGACATTCTTTGGTGTTGTGCCAAGGGATTTTATGGTACTCACACCATTTTCCCGTGTCCTTCTTCGTCTTCTCATTACCTTTCTTGTGTTGCAGCTCGGACTGGTTGTCCTGAGGGCGACCATCTCGACCTGGTCCATTGTTGTGTGGGTTGGGGATTCCTTTTCTCTTCTTCGACTTTTAGGGGTTTGTAGATACAAACTCTCGCATTTTCTTCTTAAATTTATGCTCGATATTGACATCGTATCAATAAGTCGTGCCTAATGAGTCGATGTCCAAAAAATCCATTTCTGTTTGAATGTATCTATGCAAAAGACCATGATATTTAAGCACCAGATGATGCTCAGTATTCGATACCCAATTTGGTGTGTGGGGTATGGAAAATATTGGTGAAATATGGCACTATCTGGTCCCTTTCTTGACATAGGGTGGTCCATTTGGTGTACTGGTCCTCATAGATTCCAATAGGGTAGTATTTTTATTGAATGGTGTACCAGAAGGAATCCCATATAGGGGCCACCACAAACATTGCAGATTCCTCTATGGCTCTTTGCTCAGAGTAAGTATCCCACCAATATTTAACATGGGTCACGACCTTGAGGAGTGCAAAAGCGATATTTTCCCTATCAAAAAAAATGTGGATCGAAAAATACCCTTCGAGCAAATTCAACCATTTATCTACAACATTTGCATCTATCATTCCTTCAAATAATGGAATATCAAAATTTACATGTACCTTGAAGGGGGTTGCATGGCTTCTTGATGAAGATGCTTCTCCTGTGGGAAACAGTCTAAGAATCTTTGTGAAGTTGTGCATCATTTCGTTGCTTTTTCGTGTGAGGGCTTCCTCGAGAAAACATTTAATAGGATCTCTTGCTCCATCATCTTTATTTTCATCCCCCATGGGTTGTTTTTGGTCTCGGTGCGATCGATATTGCAATGGATCGATTGGTTCGAGTCCCAACTTCTTGTACCCAGATCTTGTCGAGGACATGCACGAAAATAAATAAATGAAGAGTAGACCGCTCTAATACCACTGATCCGGATTTAGGAGAGGAACGAATTGATTAACATACTGAATACAATAAATACATACATATGAAGCATAACACAAATATCCAATGAACAATATATTCTATTGAATAAATAAATAGGTTGAAATTGTGAAACTGTAGAATTGAAACACTTACTCGAATGGTGGTATCTATCTCTGAGAAGAGATGTGGTTGCTACGTGCATTCGTCTGAGCAGATTTCATTACAATGAGGCTCTAGAGGCCTTTTTGATATTACTCATGAATTCCAAAACATTAGACATCCAAAAACCTAACCCTAGGATATGAAACGTCAAACGTCATGTGGGCCCCTATGGGTAAGTTGGTACCTCAATTTCCCGGGGTCGCAACTTTTGCATACGACCTCCATTTTAGGTGCGTGATAGCCCATTGGAAGTGTCTTTCAGAGAGATACACATTCTGTCATCAAACTTTGACTGTCTATAGTTTGACTATGGAGAGCCAAAAAAAATTCTTTAGGCCTCCAAAAAGGCCCTGGAAGTACAACAAGATGTGTTGACATGAAAAAATACAAAATAAGTCAGTTGGATTAGGTGAGAGGCCACCAATATACACCTAGAATATGTGTAGGGATTCAGACAACCCCAAAAGTGTAGAACCCACAATTACAAAGAAGTACAAAATAATGTGTTGAACTAAAAATGAACAATAGAAGCCAGTTGGAATAGGTGGGTGGCCACCAATAGCCAATTAGATCAATTATGATTTAAATTTATTATGGGAACTATTCTGGAATGGTCAACCCAAACTGCACAATAGCTCTGAAGACTGAGTGAATCCAAATTACATCTGTTGAAAATATAGCTAATAATCAATTGCAATATCTTGCTCAAAACCTTAGTATATAGAATGGGAAATTCCACATGTGGCTTGTTATATCCTTTCCATAGCATGGACATTATGTTTTTCATGATTTCCATTATTTGGGTGCACAGTTTTCGAGATGTTAAAACATGGTTTAAGCTAAAGTTTCTTACCCTCACATTGGCATCGGGTACGGGAGCCAAGGGGTGGACGTGGGATGTCGTCACCCTCATTAATGTTGTGCATCCTCGACCCTGGAAGAAGTGAAATGTGTTAGAGTCTAGGGGTTCGTCAGAACAAGTGGTAGAGTGGGTTAGTTTCTTTGCTGGTCACACAGGAAGGTGGAGTATACCATGGGTGTGGGCTATGGAAAGTTCCTTGTCTTCATGGTTGTATCATTGTCTATCTTTACATTCTCGATGCTTTCTAGGATACTTTTATAACTCAATATTCTCACAATTGATGTGGGGTAGATGGCCATGGTCACATCTACTTTGAAGTCGATTATTTTTTTTGGATTTGAACTAAGACAAAAGACGATGTAAATTGAGAACCGATCAGAGCTCACGAATGATCATGAGAAGGATAATGAATATATAAAATCAGGTTTGTATAATCAAAAGTATGAGTGCAAATTATGTTGTATAGACTTCACCAATTCTCAAGCACTAGGTGGATATCAAAATGATCACAGGAAAGAACAACAACAGGCCAAGAAAGAACATATTCAGACCAGCAAAAGCGCTAATGTGCCCACTGCTCATGCATTTTCCAATAGAGCCTGGAACAATGCTCATGCTACTATGCCTAGTTTTTATGGTATGCATTGTCCTGTAGGCTTTGCCATCTCGATTCCACAACCTATGTCTATTTTTGGATGTGAGATCTACCTGTCACGTCTCTTTTCACACATTTTTTGGATTATGAATGCCACCAGGCATTTGTTGGACTCGGATTTGGTTTAGCCATACGACATGCAGCTGCTCATCTTTCACGGTTTTACATTATGATTATCAGGGATGTGGGTGACCAAACATGTATTCCATGAACCCATGATTTCCCATTGTCAAAAGAAGATTTCATGAATTTGGTTTGTAGCATTTAGACCTCGTTTGTTTTCTAGCTAATATTTTGGTCTTAAATAAATTTGAATTGTTTTATAGGTTGAAGGATATTCCCGCAGGGGTGGGAAAGGCCCCAACATTTGGGATACATGCTCCCACATTATAGGTTTCATTAGCACATACATGCAGCCCCATTATCAATATGACGAGTTTGGTATTGTAATTAAGTGGGATGCCTTATGTGCATTTGTTTGTTATTATTGAACGTTCATGAAGGAAAAATTTATGATGGAACAATACCACCACTGTCTTTTTCGTATCTTTTAAAATACCATTGATGTCCACTTGGAACCAGCATATGTGTTTTGGTTCATTTCCTTATCGTGGAATAACCCTGGGAAAACCATCAACCGATGAGGCTTGTATTCCTACGAATAGACTTGGCCAAATGATGAGACCAATATATCACTCACTTTCCCAACCAATACTTCAACACCGGAATAGTGTGTTTTTAAGCCTGCCCCACCATCATGAAGGATACCTATGTTCTTGAGTCTTATTTTCCCCTTGGAGTCTAACTATAATGTCTAAGTACCAGCATGGGTTTTCTTCCTGATTGTTGAAATCAAACAACCATAGCACTTTTTTGAAGTTGAGTCTAGCTTCTTCAGTACCTTGAAGTTTGTTCCAGTTGTGTTTAAGGTAGGTTGTGTATCCATTGGGAAGTGATGTTTCGAGCGATGGATCAATGAGAAAAATAAGTATGAGCCACCCACTTAATATGCTAGGGCTTCCACATGCACTTGGGTAGTATTAGATCATTCTAGATAATTATGAAGATCTACTAGTGCATGACATAATGTTGTTTCAGAGATACCTTCCTCTGTTTAGTAGGTTTCTGACGCTAATAATTTTTGTGAAGGTGGGACTCCTAACTATTCTTCCTTGTCACCACACTTCTATAGGATTCATGCGGTATCTATCAGGTTTCAATGTCGATGTGCATGATACTTCTACCATATGGAGGGCTCCAAGATGTTGTTTCGATTGTTGTGATTTAAAGTTATTACGAGAACTATTCTAGAATGGTCAACCCAAATTGCACAACAACTCTTAATATTGAGTGAATCCAAATTACATCTGATGCAAAGCCAACTAATAATCAATTGCAACATCTCGCTCAAAACCTTAGTATCTGGCAGGGACATTGTCGCATGTGGCTTGTTTATTTTAAAAAATTCATATGATGAACCTATAATGTGTAAACTTTACACATATTTTATGACTTCTATTGTAATTTTGTCTTTTGTAATGTGTGAAGTCTTCTTAAAGTTTATTGTTATAAAAAATAACCATTTTTTCAAATCTTCCTATACTTACCAATATAATGAATCATACTATTAGATATTTAAATGACCAAACTTATTTGGTACTTGTTAGTGTTTATGTAACATAGTGTTAGTGTTTATGTAACATAGTTCCATTAAATATAGGAGAAGTTATTCATGAAATTTATCTAATCCATTAAGAAATGAAAATAATTAAATAGATAATAATCATGGTGAAATTTTTGAGTTCTTCCTTAATGAGAATACCCTGCTTATAGAAGAGTTAGTCAAATCTTATTCAAACTCCCCCTTGATGAGAATAATAATCTATAGAAAGGTTTGGTTGAATCTTCCACATGTTCCCCCTAGATGAGAGAATTAATCTAGAGGAGGAGTTAATGAACACTTCCCTTGGATTTCCCCTTATGAGAAACCTATGAGATTGAACAAGGGTAGAATCACCTTTTCCTAAGATCCCCCTTCATGGTAATACTAGGCTTGAAGAAGAGTTGGTCAACCCTTATTCAAGCTCCCCCTCAATAAGAAAAATCTAGAGGAAGGGTCAACCAACCTTACCCTAAAATCCCCCTTGATGAGA
>JZKD02S1686280.1:41892-59772 GCA_000966675.3 Picea glauca
TATATTAAAAAAAATCAAAGAATATTTTAATTATTTAAAACATTTATAATAAACAAAAAGTCGTTTTTAGGCACCCTCCATATTTGAAATTTGAATTCCTGCCCATAGGACTTTGAAGTTTAGCATTCTGAGCCGTGTCTCGTAATAGTTTATATAAAACCTAATTTAGCTTTCGTAGCATTATTTTGATAATTTTTCACTAGCAACTATTAAAAATAAAAAAAAGGAATGGATGAAACACGTAGATATGAGCCAAGGATATTTAGATAGACCAAAGATTGGGATAAAATATTTAAAATGTTATAAATATGTTTTCAACATTCAAAGAGCATATTGAGTGACATTGTAGCTAACTCTAAATCTTAAAAAAAAATATTGTAAACAAAAAAATTGCATGATTATTGAGAGTTTTTTTCTATATTTTTTTGCGAGAATAAGTACTATGATTAATTATTATGATTAATGATTATTGTGAATTTTACTACATCGTAATGATAGGAAACATATGAAATAAGTGTTTCATGGCAGCGTAGTTCTTGCCAGGTTGTTATAATGGGATCGAGCAGAGACACGTGGGAAGCAGTTCAAAGTATAGGTACTATCCATGCAGAGGATGAGAGGATGACCACAAGACATTCGGTTGGTAGATGACCCCCGAGGTTAATATGCAAACGAGGCAGTTTCTTCCTGGGGTGTGTATAGTTCAAACATGAGACTTAGAAAATTTCTGTCTCAACCAGAATTAGTTTTCTTTGAAATTTATCAAAAATTAATAATGCCTTGCAATAAAGGTTCCTGGAAAAAGGACCAGGAATCAAACACATTACACATTCAAATATAATAAACACAATTTCCTTTAGCATTCCCGAAATAGTTTTCTTTGAAATTTATCAAAAAATAATAATGTTTGTTACATATTTCTGGAATTTGTTCCATATTTCTGGAAATTTAAATGCGTTTTTCATATAGACTGGGATTGGGGCTCCCACAAACCATAAATAAGTACAAGAAATAGGACTGTAGAAATAAGAAGTGCGCGACGGTAGAGAGGAAGACATGAAAAGAAGAAATTGGAAGTTATGAGTCTTTGGTTAGAGATTTCTATTTAAAGAGGTAGACTAACTGGATTGATAAAAAAAACAAGATGTGATCAGTATAGACTTACTATGAAGTCGATGCATTTTTGTTGTTGTCTTCAACCACTATTAGAATCGTGCCAACCGGTTGTTTCCCTTCGTCGATGAGCTTGTCCATTCTCCGTTGGAACCATTCTTCAATGTATATTCTCATGGGGGCGACGTTGATTTCATCATGGATTTCTATGTTGAAAATCTCATTTTCTAATTTCCTTAGATCCACAAAAATACTATGCAGAGCATGCTCAATTTCTTCATTATGTGTCGAATAGTCCACTAGCCAGTTCTCGACCTCATCTACACCATATTCAAGAATGTCATAAAACATTTCTAAAGACAACCCCTTTAAAATATCAAGTTGTTCATCGAAGGATTTTTTGGTCAAGGACAAGGACTTGAGGATTAAGTTTGGGTCTTGAACCTCGTTGGTACTTCCAACTAAGTCTATTTGGGCCAAGTTTCTGAATAATTCTTCTTTCTCTCATATGGCTTGTTCACATGATTCGAGAATGAGCTGTAGGTTCTTAACTTTCTTTTTCGAGCATGATTTTAATTGTTTGATCCACTTTGGGGAGGGGAGATCATATTGTATTATTTTTAGATCTGAGTTGTTGATGGCATGGTTGGAAAAAGGGGTCACCATTTGTTCATAGAAAGGTTCTTCATTTTTAAAATTCGTCTGCAAATGTCCATGCAAATCAGTTTCCCTCTTTCAAAAGGAAGCTATGTTTTGTGATGTTTCTCAGGCTTCAATAATTAGTTGCATTATTTCATTGATGTTCTTCTCTACAAAGGCTCTACATGATGTGAGGAGGATGGAGGATATTTTATCTTGGCTACAAGGGTAGCAGGCACAGGTTTTTCTAAAGGACTGGAAAACACTGGGGTAGCAATGAAAGCCTCCTGAAATTCCTTGACTTGGCCATTCAGTCTATCATTCTCCATTTCAATTGCTCCAATGGAATCATCAAGAGAATCAACGGTTATGTGGTGAAATCGGGAGATTTGGGATGTCAACATTTTCCTAAATTTATTCTCTGTACAATTTTTTCCTTTCTTGTTTGTCACATCTCTCTTTTCAATGATTAAAGTTTTAGATTGGCTGTCAAAAATAACGCTCTAGAATACGAAGGATTCATCTTTGTCAAAAATTTTGGTCTCAGTTATTTCCATTGTAGAACTATGGTGCATCACATCCACATGTGGGTCAACTTTATGCAACAAGGAATCCCCATAAGATTCAATTTGCATGTGCTCACTTTCAATTTCGGGTTCTTCTGCCTACCCTGCAATGTTTTTTCTCTTCTTCGTCAAGGGAATCTTGTGAGAACAATCAATTTTTCCGTGAGAAGGGTTCTTATATCCTCCTTTGTTTGAATATTTATGGGTTTCTTTATTACTGGGGTGGTTCGTCAAAGAGATGCTTCATGATGTCATGCTCTTGGGAGTGTTGGCCGAGGACTAGCCACTCTTCTCACTAGATCCTTTTCCCTATTGTATCTACAATTCATATGCGCTTTGCAATGGATCTACCTCACAATCGTTAGAAGCAAGAGTGTTTTCATCACTATCTTTGTCTTCGATGAGGCGTCTATGGATAAAAGATATGCTAAAGCCAACTAATAGTAAATGTTGTCGAACAATACCATTAGGGTCGAACCCTTTTATCCTTTCAACATATTTTAGGTTCAATTTCTTGAAGTGAACTGTGAATTCATCAATCTTGTTTATGTTTCTGCACATGAAGTCCCCGACTTTCCAGGGCAGAGGAATGAACTGTTTTTTTCTCTTGTCATGGAAAAAATGCAACTAGTGGTTGTATTGCCTTTCTATTTCTATAACAAGCATCTTGTCCGTGATGTGGCATGGAAGAAAAGAAGGATTTTCCTTGGATCCAAAGATCATTATTACATTGTAATTTTCCTTTTGTTCAAGTGTCCCCTTCCTCTCCAAAAACTTGGTTGCCTAGTCAGACATCTGGGGAGCATCCTTTCCTAACAATAAATATTTGAAAATTGAGACAAAGCCATTAAAAACCTCATAAAAACAATGGGAGGCCATGTGCCTCCACAAGGCCTGGTACCAAAATGTTACTGGGTCAAATTCATAGTTTATCTTCTTGGACAGAGATATTTTCGAAAACAAACAACAATGCACTATTGCGAAAATCAAGTAGGATGACATATAAATTTATTCGATTCTTTAAATCATGATAGTTGGGAACATATTTCAATGGAAGTTATATTTTACCAATCAAAAATCAATTGTTCATTGACTGTGAAGTACAAAATATAAATAACTATATGGGAAATGCTTTTCGTGTATTCTTGTCCCGTTATTCTTGTAAACAACCAAGCAATTTCCCGAAATGGATTTCTAAAGAAAATGACCTACAACTTTGTGATATATTTAGGAACTGTTGTCGGGTTTTCGAGGAGATCGAGTAAGAGGTACAAACCGTTATCATATTTTTCTAGGAACTGTTTATAGTCTTGTCCTCTGAAGGTCAATGTTGTCTATGAAAATCTTAACATCTTGCGGAATACCTGAGGTGAAAAAGAAATAGGAGAATCGTCGCGCAGTGGAATAATTCTTTGGCTTGAAATATATTTTTCTCCACACCAAGAGACCACCTCCTTACACTCAAAAACCTCAGGGACGAAGCCTTCACTAGAAATTTCAGAGGTCCAAATCACTTTTTTCTAGGCGGAACGAGATGAATAGTAAGAGTATGCCCTGTACCATTGGAAGTTCTAGTCCTCACACCTGAAGATATTCACCGTATTTCCACAAAAATATTGTCGAGATGCTACCATAAGTTTACAATAACGTTGATTTTCTCCAGACGATGTTTGAAATGAAGAGCTGGAAGGAATAATATTGTCCTATGCAAATCTTGGTCCAATGCATCTGGATGGGAGATATCGAGACTTTCACTCATTAATCACAATTTGGACGGTTGTTGCATGATGCGGTGTTATCATTAAAGACTAGTAACTGCATACATAGAAGTGCGAACATGGCGAGTACAACAATGAGAAATTAAGGATTGGAGATTTCCTGAACAGGCCAATGCGACGACCTGTGTTTGAGATTAACAATCAGAAGGGATAATATAACTCTCTGCAGATCTTGGTGTAATGTGTATTAATGGGACATATCCTCAAGTGTTTCACTCATTAATGACAATGTTGACGGTTCCTTCATGGTGAGTTGTTAGCATGAAAGGTTATTAATTGCATATTAAGAAAAAGGTACAAAGGTCGTGGGGATGGGAAATGGAAATTAAGGAGTGACCAATTATTGAAAGTGGTCAGGAAAGCTTCAAAATAGGGTTATAAGGCACAATCATTGGAGGTGAGGGCCTGAGGGAAAATTGTATGTCTCAGAAAGTTTTGAGTGCAAAATGCATAACACGGAAGAGGGCATGATGGGACAGACCAGAGGGAAATTTGTATATCGTGGAAGTCCAGGTAATGTTTGCAGGACACTGAATAATGGAAGTGAAAATGTGATCCCGCCAATCCGGGAACCCACAATCGAAAAAGTGGCTCAAGTGTGGAATAGGGAAACAACTTAGCGAATTCATTTTCACTAATATATTCAAACTTGTAATGTATATCCCATTGCATGGCAATATATTTTCTGCATGTCTTTGGGCAAAAAAGAGAAAAATAAGAGAAAATAAATTCTTTTAAATTCGAGGAGTTGAGATTCATTTAAATTTCACTGTCTTGTCGACGCTTTGCTTTTTAATGACGGTCTGTACAGTTGTTGCATGATGAACTTTTAGCATTAAACCTTGGTCGTTGCATACATTGAAAGAAGTGAAAAGGTGGTGGGCACAATAAACAATGACTAAGGATTGGAGATTTCGTGAACCCACCAACCCGAGGATCCGCGAAAGAGATTCCATGAAATGGGAAAGTATGAAAAGCGATCAGACAGGCTTTAGAATTAGGGTGAAAATGGTTCCCAAGGAGATGAGACTTCTCGAGGGTCAAATTGTATGTCTTGGAACTTGAGTGAAAAATGTGTACCGTGGAAGAGGAGATGATATGGGAGTCTGGCAGTCAATTTGTATATGGAAGAAGTGAGGGATATATCCTTGAGCCTTTCGCTCATTAACGAAAATTTTAAGGTTCATGCGTGATGAAGTGTTATCATTAAATCTTGCCAACTGCATATCAAGAGAGAAGTAGGAAGGTGGCAGGGACAGGGAACAACAATTAAGGAAGGTGAGGGCCTGAGGGCCAAATTGTATCTCCTGGGAGTGTTGACCGAAAATTAGGGCATGAAGGTGAATTAATGTCGACAAATTGTATATCGCGGAACTTCAGGTACTTTTTGGTAGTCTCAGAACATTGGAAACACAATGCTGAGCCCGCTAGTCTGGGAACATGAAATCGAAAAAGTGTTTAATTATGGAACATGGAAACAGTAGGCCAGACTCCATACATAGTATATGTACCACATCATGGAGATACAACCAACTTGGGGCTGAGTATTGAAAGGAATGGCGGATGGTCGATCTCCTGAGGGGGAATTCTAGCGGAAAAATTGTATATCGCAGAACTCCGAGCACTTTTTGCAAGTCGCAAAAGATTCGAAACACAATTTTGAGGCCATAAATCTGGGAACCTACGATCGAAAAGTGTCCAAGTATGGAATAGGGAAACAGTGGGTCGGATTTGTTTTCGCTAATATATTGGAATTTGTAATATCTTTCCCATTACCTTCCAAGATCTTATTTGCATGTTTCTGGACAAGGTCTGTAGGAATGGTTAGTCCTCAAGGATTTTGTTTATTAATGACGATGCTTACGGTTGTTTCATGATGGCATCTTAGCATTAAACCTTTTTTGTTTCATATTTTGAAAGAAGTATGAAGATGGTCGGCATAGGAAACAGTGACTAGGAATTGGAGATTTCGAGAACTCGCTAACCTGAGGATCCAAAATAGGGTGACAAGGTCTCCCCAGAAGACGTGAGGCCCTGATGGTAAAATTGTATCACTCAAAAAAATTGAATGCATAATGTGTAACACGGAAGCAGGGACGATGTCAGATTCCGACAATCAATTTTTATATGGTGGAGGTCTGGGTGCTATTTGTAGGTCAAAAAACAATGGAAGTTAATTTAGATGCAGGAATAATTAATGTGAATTGGGAAGGGCATGATTGTGGTAGGGATGGAAGATATCCATAAATGGTCTGAAACTTTTTATGAATTTGGGTAAAGTGAAGCTTGCGAATTGGAGGATCACGGGGTAGAATTGTAGATCAAAGAATTTTTTGGGTGCAAGATGTATATCACGGAACAGGTGGAAACATTTGGATAAGTATGGAAAGGAACGACGATTATAGCAATAGATGCTTTGAAACATTTGTGAACCCTGGTAGAGTGGAGCTTGTGACTTCGAGGATTCCGTGGTGGAATTGTAGAACAAGGAAGTTTTGAGTGCAAGATGCATATCATGGAACAAGAAGAAGCAAAGTTTGAAAGAGCCAACCCGACAACCGCTGCTATAAAATTGGATAAGTATGCAAAGAAACAATGATTGGTTGGATTCATCATCTGAGGATATAGATGGAGATGAAAATCTATTAGCCTGCCAACCGTGGAACCCACGATCATGTAAAGGTGACTAAGTATATAACCAGAAAGAGATAATAGACGAGAAGAAGAAAAGGGAAAAGGGGATAAGTATCTCACAGAACAACATGTATTGTTCAGTTATTAATGCTAATCTTTTCTAACCCCTCGTCAGTTTCCACTAGTAAAATCATAAATTGCAAATCATAGAACAAGGGACATAAGTGTTGGATATCACAAACTCGAGACCCAGTGGTCAGATAATTGGCTAAGTATTGAAAGGAACCACGGTTGGTTGGGATGATGGTGTGAAGATATAGATAAATATGAGCATCTGCAAATATGTGAATCCAAAAGGCTGTGATCATAGAGATGCGAATAAATATAGAACCAAAAAGGGATAATAGCAGGGGAGTAAACAGGGAAAATTTAAAGATAAAGTGTTTATATTTATTCCAATAGTATTTGTATTAATATATATTAATAGATTATTTTTGGTCCAAATGTAAAGCATCTTCCACTTTGTAGGATGTTTTCTAGTCCACAAATTTCATTGAAACCCATAAGCAATAGAAAGAAATAAAATAAAATAAAAAATAAATATATATATATATATATACATATGATGCGACATTTTTTATTTGCATGTATATTATCAAATAGAAGAAGTTCCAATATATGAAAAATATTGAACAGGAACATGACGTGAACATTTGAGTTGCCTTGTTGAAATAGAGTCATTAATTCATTCTATTTACAGGACCTCAAAGAATGAAAGCAGGACGAGTCCTCCCATTTCTTTCTTCAAGTATAGCATGGGCGCCACATAAGTATGGCCTATGAAAAATTATTCTTCCATGTAAAATGTAAGGAGAAAACAGAGTAGCCTATATTTAAATCGAAGTGTTGGGTGGCAAAAAGAAAATCTTTTTGTCCATGTTTAACATCACAAAAAAAGTACAAAATAAAATAAAATAAAATACGAGAGATTGGAAAACACCATACAAAAAACCTCAAATATTCTATATTCAAATAAATTGGGTTACAAAATACAACTGAGATTATTTTCCATGATAACTACGATAGGGCCTGTCGCCGACAAAAAAAAGAAAATATGTAAAATAATGAAGTCTGTGGACAATCTTTTATAGATTTCAACTGGATCATCAAATGCTTGATTCGTAAAAAACAACGAGTTGAATATCAATTATGGGTCTTGGACTTCATTAGTGCTGCCAGCTAGATTTGTCCTAGATTTTTGAAAATCTTGTCTCTTCTAGATATGGCATGCCTGCATTGGATGGTTATTCAACATTCCATACTTTTCTAAGTGTTAATTTCCCTATATCATCGAAAACTTGGGGTTTAAGGTGCATTCCTTGTAATGTTTCTGGTCATTGACATCTAATACAACTTAGAGATGCGATTTAGGCCCGATTCAAAGACGATGGAGTGGTTTTATGTGACATCAGCTTTGGGGGAAACAAATCTTGTTAGCCAAAAAAGATGAGACAAAAAAAAATTCAAGTATGTTGTGATTGCTATTCTCCCTGTATTCAATCATCTGTTTGGTTGAAAATCCTGCCTGAAGATTTGTATGTTGAACTTCTTTGTTTTATTGTTGTAAATTGAAAGGGATGCCCAAGTTAGCTACAAAATATTCCTCTGTTGAAGTACATAGTTTCTTCAAGCACATCAGATCTAGAAAGTGTATCAAGTGTTGCAGACCACATCATAATATATCTTTTATTGTAGGGGTGGTAGACATCGCGGCCCACAAAATGGTCTGGAATATTCGGAAGTGATGTCCAATATTACTCCATGCTTGAATACACTCAAAAGGAAATTATAAAATTGGATACTCACGAATGTGAGAAACTGTATGCGCATTTGAATCAACCTCATCAAAGAACTTAGTTGTAATTGCAAATCCGATATTACATTTTTTCGTCACTTGCAACTTAGCATATTCACACACCCAACCTAATGGATATGGATTTTTATGAGGTGTCCTCTTCAAACACAACTACTTAACAATTTCTTCAGATATTAAATTAACTTGAGATACACTATCAAACAAAGTATCTACCTTTGTATGCTTGACTATAACCCTAATCCATATTTTATGAGAAGAATGAAAAGAATACATATTATTATCAAAATTTGCTTAACACATAATAACATATATACAATAAAACATGTTTCTATTCAATAAGGAAATAAGCTGAAACTGTAAAATGCAGTGGAAAACAAGATTTCTAGAATGGTGGCAGCTTATCTCTGAGAAGAGATGTGACGGTTGTGCTCACTCGCAAGAAGACAATTACAATGAGGATATGAAGAATTTTTTACAATAAAAAATAATGTCAAAAACCCTAGACATACAAAAACCTAACTGTAGGAAATGAAGCACCCAAAGTCATGTGGGCCCCATTTTGGTAAGTTAGTACATCAACTTCTCGAGGTCATAACTTTTCTATACGATCTTCGTTTTAGGAGCATGATAGCCCATTGGAAAGGTCTATCAGAGGAATAAAAATGTTTCCATCAGAATTGAATTTGTCTATATTATAACTGTGGCGAACCCTAAACACGTTGTTTAGGGCCTCAAAACGGACCCGAAAGTCAGGGACCCAAAAACTAGGAAAAAAATGCCAAAATGAGCTAGTTGGAATAGGTGGGAGGCCACCTAAATCCATATGGAACAATCCTCCCCCATTAGGAATCAATGGTCTCCATTACGTTGAGTTCCCCCATGAGATGAGGAAATTTCTCCTGAATTTGGCCCCGGGTGAGCCACTTGCCTTGGTGCAGGAGCTGCCCTACTTTGACAACTCGATAAAGTTGTATCCTTTGCTGGCGAGTGCCCTTGACATGTTTGTCCACAATATGATCACTGGATTTTTGTTGTATGCAGTCAGGGATGAGTTCTATTGGTGTCGGTTGTTATGCTATCTCTGAGGTGTCCAATAATGGTGGAAAATAAGGTCGAAGGAGATCCACGTTGAACAATGGGTGCGGGCCAAGGAAAGGAGGAATGTTGAGCTCAAAAGAATTATCACCCACAACCTTAGTGATGGTGTATGACCCATAACAGAGGGGTGAAGCTTCCGATGGGGTCTTGTAAGGCATTATTTCTGCAAATGCAACCAAACTTTGTCGCCCATCTGAAACTTATGTGGCACCCGATGTTGATCATGGTGTTTCTTGTACTTGTCATTGGACTTATGTAGGATATCCAAAACCTGTTGGTGGATGTGTTTGATCTTCTCAATGAACCGAGTGGATTTTTCAACTTTAGTTGGAGCAGGATATGTTTCATTTGAGGTGACCTCAAGGGGTAGTAAAACAACTATGGGACCCAATGGTTGGAATCCCAATGCCACCCAAAAGGGGCTATGGCCGGTTGAGATATGCAGGGTTCAGTTGTAGCTATGCTATACATAGGGAAGATTCTCATCCCATGTGTGAGGGTGCTTGGAATTATACATGCACGTGATATGCATGATCATTTGATTTATGACCTCATCTTGGAATTATGTCTAGGGGTGGAAGGCCATGGATTTGGTGAGCTTGGTGACCAGTAGTGACCAGAGGAATGACCAGAATGCGCTGAGAAATCAACTATCCTAATCTAAGACAATCGTTTGTGGGATTCCAAAATGTACCCAAACTCATTAAAATAAAATCTTGGAAGTGGCCTCTATTGTGATACTCTTCTTGTAGGTGACCATAATCACCATCTTAGAAAAGCGATCAAAAACCACAAAATCACAGTCATTTCCCTGCTTGGTGGATGGAAGGCTCGACATATAGTCCATTGAGATGGATTCCCATGGCCTCTCAGGAGTAGGAAGAGGGGTGTACATGCCCTATTTCTTAGTTGTCAGTTTGGTAATAGTGCAAGTAGTGTAGGACCTGATATGCTTGCTTACCTCCTGTCAAAGTTTCGACCAGTAGAAATGTTTCTGCAACATTTCCACTGTCTTTTCAACATTGAAGTTTCCTACCACCCGACTATAGTGGGATTCCCAAATCATCTTCACTCGCTCGCTTGATGGAACACAAATATGGCCCAGACAACACAACATCCCATCCTGAAGATGGAAATTAGTGACAATTGCATTTGTGCCCAAAATTTGGTAGGTCGTGGCGACGTTTGGGTCTACCTCATAGAGTTGGGGCCATAAATAGGTTTCATTTCTACAAGAGTCTATCACTGTGGTGAGTGTCGCGACTAGCAATCTACTGAGGTAATCAATGACATGGATTTTTCTTCCTTTTTTATACCTAATGTTGAGGTGGCATTGTTGCAACTATGTGGACCACTTCTGATGGAAGTCATTCTGTAATTTGCCTTGTGTCTGCATGAAATGCATTGTCTTATGATCAGTGTGGATGACTTTCGTCTTCCCAAGAGTGTAATGTCTCCATTGGCGATAGGCTTGCACAATGGAGTACATTTCCTTGTCGTAAGTAGGGTACTTACAAACAACATATGGTAGTGTCTCACTATGATAGGCCACGAGGTGGCCATGATAAGTGAGAACAATGCCCACATCATAGTCTGAAGCATCTGTCTCAATATCAGAGGGTTGTTGCAGGTTCGGTAGTGAAATTAATAGGTATGAGCACAAGCACTACTTCAAATCATTGAACGCTTGTTGTTGGGACTGGACCCACACAGATTTCTCCTTACCACCACCTTTGTTTAGTTAGCTTAGGGCCCAAGTAATATGGGAGAATCACAACATGAACCTGCGGTAGAAATTGGCAAGGCCCAAGAAGCTCCAAATCTCAGTGAGTGTGGTTGGTGTTGGCCAGTCAAGGATGACTTGGATATTGGTTGGATACACTTGTACACCATGTTGATCAACGATGTATCCCATGTAATGGACCCTATCCATGCCGAAGGAGAATTTTTCCAAGTTGGCATATAGCTTGTGCTACCACATGGTGTGCATAACCTCTTGAATATGTTTCAAGTGTAATGCCCAAGTCTTGTTGAAAATGAGAATGTCATCCAGATACACCACTACAAAACTATTGGTGAATGGTCACAGGATATCATCCATCATCCTCATGAAAGTGGCTAGAGAATTTTTCCAACCAAAGGGCATTACCAAACATTTAAAAAGACCTTCCTTTGACTTGAAGGCATTATTCCATACATCTATTTGTTCTATCGGGGCCTAGTGGTAGCTAGACTTCAGATCAATCTTACTGAAGTATTTGGACTTTGTGAGATTATCAAGGAGTTCGTCGATTCAGGGAATCGGGTACCGATTTCTGACTGTGATTTTATTCAGGGCCTGGTAATCAATGCAGAGTCTCCATGTTCCATATTTCTTCTTTACCATCATGATTGGGCTCCCGCAAGGTGATGAGTTTGGATGAATGTGCCCCTTGTGGAGTAGTTCTTGGATCTACTGCTTGATCTCATCATTCTCTAACAGAGAGCAGAGGTAGACTGTCCCATTGGGAAGTGGTGCTTTGGGGGTCATATTGATGGGGTTCTTGACCTGACAGTGAAAAGGTACCCAGGTAGGTGAGGAGAAGATATCTTAGTATTCTTCCATGACCTTATCCACTTGCTTATGTTGTGTGGAGAGGTTAGTCGCGAAGACCCTGGATTTGGCTGTGATCTTTCTCTCATTCTGAGAGCGAATAGTGAAGTAGACAAACTTCCCCATCTAAGATATGACCTTCCAACATTGCTTGGCATAGATCAAAGAAATAACACTAGTTGGGACTACCTCAGGTATCATGTACAATTTCTTGCTCAAAGTAATAATAACACTGCAAGGTCTAGACTCATATACAACATGAAATTTCAATAAATATGGCTGGACCAAAAGAACATGACAAACTTTGAGAGGGTAAACATCACACAATGCCTCATCTTTGAAGGGTTTGATGTCGTATGACATATGACATTGTTGGCTAATGCGTATATCGATTCCTTTGCGGAGCCATCCGATGGTGTAGGGTTGTGGTTGTGGCGTTGTCAGTAGGGCGAGTTGCTTGACAACCTCTGCTAAGATGAGATTCTTCTTGCTACCTCTATCAACAATGAAGTGAAATGGGGTACCCTTCACCCACATATGTGAATGAAAAAGGCACTCACCTTCCTCTTACTTGTCTGGTTCATTGGGTTGGAGCTTGGTGGTAGAAATGATAGAATTGGGTTCTATGTCAATGATCCATATCCCCCTTTCTAGTTCTAACTCAGAGTCAAAATCCACATCTGATTTAGAGGCTTTCACCTCATCCACCAACGAATTCTTTGAGTGTAAATCAACATTTTTATGCCAAGGGCTCTTATGGAAGTTGCACCACTACCCGGTATATTTTTATTTTCTTTTCATTGTTCTTCTTTTCTTGCATCCTAGACTGGTTGTCTTGAGGTTGTCCATCTTTTCTATGTCCTTTTTTCTATGGGTCGGGACTGCCCTTTCATGTCTTTTGTTGTGAGGGGTTCCCAGGGCCAAATTTCTGCATCTTTTGTTTGAGTTTCTGCTCGATTTTGACAACATATCGGTAGGCCGTTCCCAAGGATGAGATGTCCAAAAACTCCATTTCAGATTGTATGTATCTATCTAGACTTCCATGATACTTGAGCACCAGATGTCTCTCAGAATATTCAATACCCAGCTTGGTGCACAAGGTATAAAAGATATTTTTTAACTCGGGCACTACTTGGTCTCTTTCTTTCCCCAATGTGGTCCATTTTGTGTACAGGTCGTCATAAATTACAACATGGTAGTATTGTTCCTTAATAACATCCCTGAAGGACTCCCAGATGACCACGACTATAAATAATGAGGGTTCCTTTGTTTTCTTTTTCTCACAGAAAGTTCCCCACCAATCTTTGACATGGGGAACGACTTTGAGGAGCACAAAGGTAATATTTTCTCTATTCGAGAAGTTATGGACAAAGAAATACCCTTCTAGAAGATTCAACCATTTGTATACAACATCTACATCTATATAACCTTCAAATATAGGAATATTGAAGTTTATGTGTACCTTGAAGGGGGTAGTGCCTCCGTTTGAGGAGGATGCATCACCTTTTTCTAGTCGCCGAAGGATTTGCGCTAAACTATCCATCATCTCGTTATTTTGTTGTGTGAGGGCTTCCTTGATAAAACTTTTGAAGGGATCTCCTGTCCCATCGTCTTTATTTTCTCCTACCATGAGAGGTCATTTGGGCATGTGATACATTTTGTCCTCAAGAGAAACAAGCTTGACACCCAATTCTTTGTACCCTATCCTCGTCGGGGACATGCATTAAGAATGACAAGGAGAAGACTGCTCTGATACCACTGATACGGATTTTATGAGAATAATGAAATGAATACATATTATTATCAAAATATGATTAACACATAATAGCATATATATAGTAAAATTGTTTTCTATTCAATAAGGAAATAAGTTGAAACTGTAAATGCAATGAAAAACAAGCTTGTTAGAATGGTGGCGGCTTCTCTCTGAGAAGAGATGTGACGATTGTGATCATTCGCAAGAAGAAAATTACAATGAGGCTCTGAAGGAATTTTTATAATAAACAGGAATGTCAAAAACCATAGACATCCAAAAACCTAACCCTAGGAGATGAAGCGCCAAAATTCATGTGGGCCCCGTTTGGGTAAATTAGTACATGAACTTCTCGGCATCGTAAATTTTGTATACAATATCCATTTTAGGTCCACGATAGCCCATTACAAAGGTATATCCGAGGACTAAACATGTTTCCATCAACCTTCAATTTGTCTACATTTTTACTGTGGCGAGCCCTAAAAATGTTATTTAGGGCCTCAAAACAATCGTGGAAGTCACGGATCTAAAAACTAGGAAAAACTACCAAACTAGAAAATTGCCAAAATGTGCCGGTTGGAATAGGTGGGAGGCCACTGACATACATTTGGATCAAAGCCTCACATGAAAAATCTCACTTATTTTCTTTTGATCAGTAACACTTTCCAATTTGGTGGATTGAATTGAAGAATCAAAATTGATAGTAGATATACCTTTTCTTCTTATGTCCATGATCTTATATTCATCCCCATAATCTGATCCTAGATCATGTCAAGATGATGCAATAGTATTCTTATTTCCTTTATTCTTTAACTTCTTCAGTTATAATTATGTATGCAGTTTCCAACACTATGATTCCTCATGTCACTTTTTCTTACAATGGGAACATGTAGATCTTTCTTCAGCTTTCTTTACTATAGCTGACTTCTTACCTTTCCATTTTCCTTTTGATTAATTTTCAAACTTGTATGGCCTCTTATCTTCGATCCCATGCTTCCCCTTACTATCCTCTATATGTGTATCTTGTACTGACACCTTATCAATGTTATAAGGTTTAAACATTAAGATAATGTGTCGAAGATATGAGTTCATGAAACCAATATTCTTTAGAAGAGTTTCATGAGTGTACAATAGAATTCTTAAGGATAATTACTTCTTTTTTAATTCTTGTCTATATGATTGGATATTTTTGTCTTTACCTTGCCTTAGATGTTGTCATTCTATAATTGTCATTTGAGTATAAGCTAATGGATACAAATATTTTCTTATGGCCTTAGTAAATTTATCCCAAGAGGAGATTACTTTACCCGTTTGAACAAGATCAACTTCTGTCTTACTCTCCCACCATATTAAGGATGTGCCACTTAGTCAAATAGAATATAGTTGTATCTTTGCAGCATCATCCATGATATTTTGAACCCTGCAACATACCTCTATTTTCTTGATCCAGTTGTCCGATTTCTCAACATTCAATTCTCCATCATAGGTCGACAATTCGAACTTGACATCCAATTTTATTAAAGGAAGATTATGATCGGGCTTATTAGAAGGATTATTTTTATGTGAAGAATGTTTACTTCCCTCAAAATAAGAAGATGATGAGGATGATGGTGAGGAGGGTTCTGAAGGACCACCTTCATTACCTCCTCCTTCCTCTTTGAATGGTTCAACTTTCTCTGATGCACCTTCCTCCTTGGCCTTCCCTCGAACCTCATACATTTCTTCCACTGTTTATTTCATTAAAATAAAAGCCTCAAAGAAATCATATTCAGAGTTGTAAGGACCCAATTTTATTAGCAAACTCATTTCTTTTTAATGAGTAAAAATTATTAAATCAATATCTAGATTGTAACTTGCAAGTTTTCCTTCTCCTCGATTTGATTTTGACCTTGTAAGAATTCACTCGCAAACACTTGTCAAACCTTTCTATGATACTAACTTGATCTGAAAAATCCTTAGATGCTTATTAATATTTAAAACATAATAACATCTACTTGATATTCAAAATAAAAATGATTGTTTGGTTGTTTGCAAATTACATGGGAAATACGTATCTGCCTAAATACACTTTAATTATAAACAACCTACAAATAACTCAGCAGAATTAGAACAAAAATATTAAAATCACATACACAAGTTTGATAATGAAGTTCACCCAATTTGGGCTACGTCTCTGGGTCTGCTTCCAATAGAGTATTAATGCTCAAATGCTTGTCTTCTACAATGATTGTGTTACATGTTGCTCAAAATCAGAAGCAAAGTATGCCATCAAATTCCTTGCGAAATTTTGATAAAATTGAGTATAAAGTTTATAAAATTCAGTGTCGAAACTTCGTGGAATGATTTACGGTGCAACCTACAGGTCTAGTTACCCTCGAGCATGAACTTCAAGACACCATACTCTTCCATTGATGTCCTTTTATGGGTCCATGTTCCCATTAACTAGGGTGTGGGCCCTAGCCTTCTATATGTACACTTAGGTCAACATTAAATATTTGGTGGGTAGGTTCCATAACAAACCTGCACCCTTTGGCACAATGGTTAAGTGGTTAGCTTGTTATATAGTGGGTTGTAGGGTCGAACCCTATTGACCACACTATATATAGTGTTTTGTTGTAATGTATATACGACACTTATAATATATTTCAAGATAATATTATATATGGTATGTTGGTTATAGCCCGCAAATGTATGGGATTGGTTACATAAGGTTCTGATAAACCATGGGCTAGAGGATTAGGCCCTCGACCCCTTTTTCTACCAACTATCACAATACACAAATTTATATATATATGGTGTTTCTTATTGTTAATGAACAATGTTATGGTATGGTGGTTAGGTCGTTGGTTTGGTTGGCGAGAGACTCAGGTTAATCCTTTAGGCTCCAAAAAAATTATAAATGACCTTACCCATTAATGACCAATGGGAGGTTTCCATGTGGTAGCCTCTCATTGGTCTATCTTTTCCACTTGTCAATCTGGGATTGGTCCATGTAACCTTTATGATTTTCCATGTCACCTGCCCAATCAACATACAATATGCCACATGGCACCTTAGGGTTTTTCCACGTTAGCACCACACGGTATGTATAGTCATGCCACATGCACCCTTGCAGTGGTGACATGTGTCACCTTAACCCTGTTGACTTTTGACTTTTTCCATGTTTTGATCCAAACTTTGACCATCCATAACTTTTGAATACGAACTCCATTTGAGGCGATTTTTACGCAATTGGAAAGTTATCGCCGAGATTTACGCACTGATGGATTTTCCGAGAACATTTGAGATGATCGAATTTCAAGCATTTTTGAACCTTTTTGGACATCTGTGAGCATTCCATATCCTCATGGACCTCTATGATCATTTTGGATCCTCCTCAATCATGCAACTTCAATAATATAAGGTCCCATGGAGTATGTGTGAGCATACAGACCTAGGGATCGTTGCTAACAGAGTTGGATCAAAGGATTGTTGGCATGAAAGATCTCAAAAAAAAATATTTTTAGATGATTAGAAACAAGAATTGATTGGTTTTCAATTTTAAAATCCATATTTATCATAAATATGCATGTTTTTCAGTTGTATGTGGTTGCTACTATTGTTTAGAGATAATATCCATGCATTGTTACTTTGGTATTGTAGATTGAGGGAGGGAAGAAAATGTATTCTTGGTATTTTATTTTATTTCATTGTTTATTTTTGCATTTGTGGCTTGTACCGATAGCCTCTTTACCCAAAATTGTGATGGACATAAACCAAAGGTTCTTTGGAAATAACTATAATACATGGAAGAAACATATGTTTTCCATATTTAAGTATAGGTTCTTGGC
>JZKD02S1686280.1:98007-109130 GCA_000966675.3 Picea glauca
GAATACTCCACTTTTGTCCTCCTTAAGGAAGTTTGGGGATTTAGTGTCTGAAGGGAGTCTGACCCACCATTCAATTTCCTTGGTAAACCATGTAGCTAAGAGTCTTGTAGGTTTGGAGGAGAAGGTTGAGACTACTCCTTTAAATGTACATGATGAAATTTTTTTGGGGGTTGTCGAGGATTTTACAGAAACTTTGAGTGCTTTTCCTCAAAAAGAACTGACTTTTTTGTCTAAGATTGATAAGTCTTTATTAAATTGTATTCCTACCCATAGAGATGTTCTTATCAGGTCTCCTTTGCCAATTGTTTTTGGTGGGGAACCTTTTCCAAAGTCTATGGAAAATAATTTGAAGGATGATAATTCAAGGAGTGTGTCTACTCACAACTTGGTGGGAGAGGCTTCACTGTTGAAAGGGGTAGTTCTTGGAGGTCTGGAAAAATATTTTTCCCCTCTTAAAACTAGAAGTGCGAGGAAGCTAGGGAAAGAGAAGGAGAACTTAGCTACTACAAGTTTTATGGTGTTAGATGGTCCTAGGGCACTTAGAGCTCATAAATACCTAGCGAGGGTTAAAAAATTATTGTTGCAACCCTAAATATAAGGGGAGTGGGGGACACTTCAAAGTCTTTATCCCTCAAAACGTTCCTAGAGTTAGCAAAACAAGATGTATTATTTATATAGGAAACAATGGTATGTGAAGAAAAAGAAAGAGAAGTATTTTTCAAATTACTCCCTAATTGGTATTTATGTGGGGTGGATTCTTCAGGACTCTCTAGTGGGCTGTTAACTGCTTGGAATCCGAGAAAAGATAAATTTTCTGCTTTTTTCACCGTTGTAGGGATACTGCTGGATGGTTTAGTTAAAGACTTAATAAAATACTGAAGTTGATAAATTCTTATGGAAATTACTCTAACAGAAAGGTTTCTTGGGAGTTTATTAAAAGGGATGATTTACTTAATGAACACAATATGCTTCTGGGAGGAAACCTAAACTTTACCACTTCGAGCAGAGAAGTATGGGGAGACCATGCTAGACTTGATCCATTACAACTTTATTTTATCAAGATGATACAAGTTGAGGGACTGGTGGATGTTGAGCCATCAAAACTACTCCCAACCTAGAGGAATGGAAGAGGAGGTCAAGACTACATTGCTAATAAGTTGGATCTTTTTTTGTTATCTGAGGATCTAGTGCTGTCAGGATTCAGATACAGAAATTGGGTGTGTAATTTAAAGATTTCAGATCATTTTCTAGTGATTCTCCATTTGGAACAATATAAAGGAAAAGTTCTCTATCCTTTTAAATTTAATTCAGTATGGCTTGAGGAACCATAATTTTTTAAGTTAGTAAGATCCAATTGGCATGGACTATTGGGAAAAGAGATATTAAATCCTATGGATTCATTGGTTAAAAATCTTAATATACTTAAGTATTTGGTGATAAATTGGGAAAGGAAGAAAAAGATCGAAGCAAAGGAAGAGATGGTAAAGATAGAAATTGAATTGGATACACTATACACTAGTTTTACAGGGGGCTTTGAGAAGGAGGAAGATAAAGTGTTGGTACTAGAAAAAAAGAAGAGGAAATTGGTTCTACTTAGACAGGAGGAGGAAACTTGGAGGCAGAAGAGTAGGTTAAACTGGTTGGCTTCAGGAGATAGGAATACCAAGTTTTTTCATGATTATGCAAATTCTAGAAAACAGAATAATACTATTTGGGATATTACCAAGGAAGATGGAACAATTATCACTAGTAATCAAGAACTACAAAAGGAAGCAATTGGATATTTTCAGAATATTTTCAAGGCTCACGAGAACCTTCCCATTTCAGATCAACTCGCAGTTTTAAGTAATTATCCAATAATATTTTAAGAGGAAGAAGGCCTCAGATTGGTTGCGCCAGTAACTTTAGCAGGCATACTGTCAACTCTTAAAGGTTTTAATGCTTCAAAAATTCATGGGCTAGATGGATGGACTATAGAATTTTTCCTAGCTTTTTATGATCTGTTAGGTAATGATATTTTGGAGATGGTTGAAGAGTCTAGGAGGAAATGTAGGGTAACTGGAGCTTTGAATGCTACCTTTCTTGCACTTATACCTAAGAGTGATAAACCAGAATCCTTTGGAGAATATAGACCAATTGCATTATGTAATTTGTCATATAAGATCATCACTAAAATTATTGCTTCTAGAATTAAATCCTCTCTTTCAATGGGTATTTCAAAGGAACAATTTGGATTTCTGGAGGTCAAACAAATTAATGATTCTATATGAGTAGTACAGGAATCTTTACACATTATCAAGGTAAAAAATATCAAAGGACTGGTCCTTAAACTGGATTTGATAAAGGCTTATGATAGAGTGGACTAAGGGTTTCTCAGGTTAGTTTTATTATAGGTGGGTATGAGCTTAGAATCTATAAATTGGATCTTGGGGTGTGTGTCTTCTAAAAAATTTGTTGTGTTGATCAATGGTAGACCCACCAATTTCTTTAAAATTACAAGGGGATTAAGGAAAGGTTTCCCTTTATCTCCTTTAATTTTTCTTCTTGTTGTTGAATGTTTAAGCAGAGCCATAAAGGAGTAGGTTAGGGAAAATAAAATAGAAGGAGTTTCAGTGGCAAGAGGGATAAGAATTACACATTTCATGTTTGTGGATGATGTAATTATTTTTGGGAGTGGAAATATCTCTGAGTGGGAAGGTTTTAAGGAGGTCCTGGAACTTTTTTGCAAGGCAACAGGGATGGATTTCATTCCACAAAAGTATTTATTTTTAGAAGCAGGTTGGGTAGTTGAGGAGCTTGTTATGTTGAAGGAGATTTTCCCCTTTGAATTAAAACCAATAGAATATGGTTTTAAGTACCTCGGTTTTTTCTTAAAACCAAACTGTTATTCTAGGGCTGACTCGAACTAGCTTGAGAAAAAAATTGAAAAAATAATTTTGAACTAGAGTCATGGGTGGCTTACTTTAGGGGGAACGATCATACTTGTAAAAGATGTCCTTGAAAGTATAACTGTGTATTGGCTTTCTTTGGCTAAGATACCAAAAATTATTTTAAATAATATTAGAAGGAGGATGTTTAGTTTCCTGTGGACTGGAAAAAAAGTAAAAGAGGGGATGCATTTGATAAGTTGGAAAAAGATTGCAAAACCAAAAAAGTCTGGTGGGTGGGGTATTAAAAATATTTTTTCCTTCAAGGATCTCTCTCCTTCATCCACGCACTCTCTCACCCGGAGAGATTCACTCATAGGCTTGGTAAAACCTACCTCTTCAACAACAATCACCTTCCTTAGTTGGAGAGAGGTTATACACAGGCCAGGAATTGTTTTTCCTTAATATCGATTCTAGTAGAATGAGAACACCACCACAAGGCTCAACAACAAACATATAATAGCAGCAACCGCACCCAGTCAAGAACTGTGTGGCCACTATAGTCAGTTGGGTCAACAGACATGGTTTCCCAAAATAGGTGACAAACAGACGCTTTAGCCCAACTAGGCATCAACAATTATGGGACATTCGGTTTTCCCAACCAGCTATATAGAACAAACTCACAGTTCTGGGTTTTGGGGGTGCATGATAAAAAATCCACATAGATGTCGAACACAGACTCGACAATTTTGACAGAGAGGGTATCATCTCCTCCAGAAATCAACACAGGCCTTTGGGTTTCAGAGTTGCGTGAGGGTATGCTTGCAGACGTCAGACGGGATTCACGGTTGAGACAGTCGATGGTAGAATGGAGGAGGAACCCCAAACTCAGCTGATGCTTCAGCTTTTAACCACATGGGCCCAGGTTGACACTTGTCTTCCTGAAGCTGCATGCATTCCATTTTTAACACATTGGAGCTGCATGATTTTCCCCTCCCTGGACTTAGAATTAAAAAAACATATGTTTCCCACATCATTTTAGAATAATAATTTAATATTATTCTCAAGGGTTTAAGCCCCCTCAGCTTAGCCCCTCTTCCAACCTCTTAGCATCCTCTCCCTTACCTAGGCTTTATGGATGCTTAGTCACCCATCACTCATTCATCATGGTCGGTCCACACGCATAGATGTTCTTACATTAATAATGTGCACCATTACATGTACACAAATCAGGCTCTTGGCCTTCAACACTTAGACTCTCTGGCCTAATAATCAAATAAGCCCACGAGCTTATATAAACTTGGCTCACAATCCTATAAAACATAATTAAAATTCATAATGCAAGTTTTATAATTCATAGACATTATTTACAACAAGGCTCGGCCTTGGGGACATTACAATCCCCCTCCCCTTATTTTTTCACTGTCCTCAGTGCAACTTTACACTGCATCTGCAAGATTTTCAAAATTTTAAAAAATATGCGGGTACTCTACCCGCATAACATCTTCATGCTCCCATGTCGCGTCCTTAGGACCGTACCAGGTCCACTGGACCTTTACAAGCCCTATAGCTCGATTTTGGAGCTATATTTTTTCCTGTCCAATATGTGCAAAGGATGCACTTGCAAGACACCTTCTTACTCCACCTGGATCACATTCCAATTGATAACATGATTAGCATCAGGTATATATTTCTTAAGCAATGAAACATGAAACAAATTATGTACAGTCATGGATGCAGTTAATGCAATCATATATGCAACTGGCCCAATCCTTTCTAGGATTTCAAATGGCCCACAAAATCAAGTTGCCAACTTGGCACAACTTCCTAGCTTTAGGGAACTCCTGTTAGCTTTCACTTTCAAGAAAAAATGATCACCCACTTTGAAATCTCTGTGGGTTCTGTTCTTATCAGCATAACTTTTCTGCCTGTCCTGGGAAGCTTTCAAATTCTTCTTAATTTTTATCATTTGGTCCTCCATCTCCTTGAGCAACTCTGGCCCAACTATTGTTCTATCAGCTGGATTATCCCAGCTCACTGAAGTATTGTACTTTATTCCATAAAGTGCTTCAAATGGGCTCATCTTGAATGATGCACGATAACCATTATTGTAGGCTAATTCTACCAAGTGCAGGTAGTCTTCCCATCTTGATGGTTTGTCCATCACACACATTCTCAGTATGTCTTATATTAGTTTGTTCACCCTCTCTATCTGTCCATTAGACTCAGGATGATAAGTTGTACTAAAGTTCAGATTCGTTATGAATCCTTTGAACAATCCTTTCCAGAAATTTGAGGTGAATTTCAGGTCTCTGTCGGACACAATCGTTTTAGGAATTTCATGCAATCGTGCCACTTCATTTATGAAAATATCAGCAACATTTGTTGCCTTGCGAGTAGTTTTCAGTGGAATAAAATGGGCATCTTTTGTAAGCTTTTCCACCACCACAATGATCAAATCATGCAGCTTGGTTGTTCTGAGAAATCCCGTAATAAAATCCATCGTTACTACTTCCCACTTCCACTCAAGAATGGGTAAAGGTTGCAACAACCCTACTCCATACATCTTGCCTATGGTTGCCTATGTTCATCTTTAACTTTCTGGAACTCCATACATCTAACGATGTATTCGACGATATCTCTCTTCATACCCGGCCAAAAGTAATGGCTCTTGACCATTGCTACTATTTTCTGATATCCAGGGTGCCCTGCATAAGGCACATTATGCATCTCCTGCAAAATCATTTGTTTCAAGCACTGGACATTGGGTACAAAAATTATGTTCTTGTACAACAATATTCCATCTATTTCCAATTTATAAATTTCCATATTCTGTGGCATCTTACCCTTTTGTAGCTTGACTACCAATTATTTGTACTACAGATCTACATTTGCAACCTCTAGAATTCTACTTTTAATATCAGTCTGATACATGTTAATGGTTGTAGCATGTAATTCATGCACCTTCCTGCTAAGTGCATCAGCCACTTTATTCTCCTTTCCTTTGATATGCTTGATGTCAAAGTCATACTCACCTACTTTGTCTAGCATTTAAGGTTGGTTGATCAAACAAATATTTTAGACCGTTATGGTCTATTCTGAGTTCAAACCTCCTTCCCATGAGGTAATGCCTCCATTTCTTTAGAGCATGAACTATGGTTGCCAACTCCAAGTCATGGGTTGCATAGTTCTTCTTGTTCTCTTTTAATTTCCTAGACTCATAACAGATTACAAATTCGTTCTGACTGAGTACCCCTCCCATTCCTTCTTTGTATGCATCAATGCATACTATGAAATCTACATTTGGATCTGCAATCGTCAGGATTGGATCATTGGTTAACAACTGCTTCAATCGCGGGAAACTTTCCTCACATCCCTCGGTCCAGTGAAACTGTTTCCCCTTTCTTTGTAAGGTAGTGATAGGGTGAGCTATCTTGGAAAATCCTGCGATGAACCTTCTATAATAACCAGCCAATCCCATGAAGGATCTAACCTTCGTTATGTTCCTTGGCACTGACCATTCTCTAATGGATTCAATCTTCTCAGGGTCTACCACTATCCCATCCTTCGAGATAATATGTCCCAAGTAATGGATCTGTTCCTGATAAAATGAGCACTTGCTCAGCTTGGCATACAGTTGGTGCTCTCTTATCACCTGCAACACCATCCTCAGATGTTGTTCGTGTTCTTCTTCGATCCCGAAATACACCAGAATGTCATCCAGGAAGATGATGACAAACTTGTCTAGATAGTCCCTGAACACTCCATTCATCAAGCTCATAAAAACAGTGGGTGCATTTGACAGTCCAAACGGCACCACTGTAAACTCGTAATGAACATACCTTATTCTAAAGGCGGTCTTGTTGATGACTTCATATTTATTCTTACTTGGTGATATCTCAATCTTAGATTTATTTTTGAAAAGATCCTTGCATTCTTCAACTGATCGAAGATATCATCAATCCTTGGCAGAGGATACTTGTTCTTCACTGTTACTTTGTTCAATTGCCTGAAATCGATGCAAAATCTCAGTGTTCCATCCTTCTTCTTTATGAACAGGACAGGGGCACCCCAAGGCGACACACTTGGGCGTATATACCCCTTATTCATAAGTTCTTCAAGCTGCAGCTGCAGCTCTTTCAGTTCTAGCGCACTCATCCTGTACAAAGCCTTTGACACCGGAGCTGCTCTAGGAATTAGATTCATAAAGAAATCGATATCCCTTTTCAGAGGTAGTCCAGGTACTTCCTATAATACATCTTCAAACTCTTTAAGTACCTCATGATCCTCAATACTTGACACCTTATCCTTAGGTGTTTCCCCCACATGGGCTGCAAATAATTGACAGCCTTTTCTGTAGCACTTCGTCAGCTATATTGCTGAGATTTCTCTAACAGTAACATCTCTAGGAATTCCTTGGATGGCTCTTTGATTCCCTTCTTCATCTAAGCAAGTGAATGCCTTGTTTGACAGAATGTTCAAATAGGCCTCCCAATTAGACAATCATAAGAGCCTAACGACAGAATGTTCAAATAGGCCTCTGTGCTCAGTCCATTCATGTCTACAGGACAGGACTTGACTAACTCCATGACTTTCCTCTTGGTTCCTGTAGCTAGCTACACTAACCAAGACTTTTCATGTTTTCTTCTTATCAAATGAAAATTTTCTACCACTCTAGGGTCTATATAACTATGGCTAGCCCCTAAATCAACTAAAACAGTAAAGGGTTGGTTTTTGATCATACCTTCTACTTCAATCATGTGCGACTGATACTCAGCTTTCTTGTTGTCCAGGGCTGTGTAGATCCTTGGAATTCTAATACCCATGTCCTCCACTGTTTCAGCTTGTTGAACATTGTGGAGAAATCTTACTTTATCATTTCTATGGGGGCAATCTTTGTACCTATGGTTTTCTTTACAACCCCAACATTCCATAGGTGGCAGCCTTGACATTTGCCGACTCACTTCAACCTTCATAAGATCTCTAAGAGACGGTTGTCCTTGAGGGATGTTTCTGAAAAAGGGTGGTTTATTTCCCTTCTGCCTCTGTTCTTTCTTGAACTTTTTTTGGTCATCCCAAGCCTTCCGAAAGGTAGGCTTTTATCTTTGTTGTTCAAATAAGCACTTCGCTCTTCTTATCATTTTGTGTATATTATTCAAGTCATCATACTTAATCTTATCCCTAATAGGAGGCGGTAATCCACTCAGGTACCACTAAATCTTGACAGACTCATCTTTGATGAATGAAACATACTTCAGTAATTCCAAAAACTTATGTTCATACTCATCATTGGTCTTGTTTTCCAACTTGAGTTCAACGAACTCTTTCATCTTTCTGTCATAATATCTTTTAGTTAAGTATTTCCTCTCGAAATACCTCTTGAATTCTTTACATGTGATGTCCCTTTCCCTGATGTGTTTCACCTACACAAGTTGATCCCACCACATGGATGCCTTTCCCTTCAGTTGATACATGGAAATCCTACCCTCTACATGAGAGGAATAATTCTGCAGTTGAAAGTATTTCTTCATACCCAACAACCAAGTTTCGACATCTTCCTCCTTCTTATGTTCTCCATCGAACGTTGGAGGCTTGATCTTGTTCATTTCCCCTTTCAATTCATTCATCCCAGATATCCTATGATTTCTGGTAGGAGATGGTCTTGAACTACTGTGTGCATCCCTACTGGAATCCTTTGGGAGCGACGATGATGTCTGCTGACACTCCTTGATCTCTTTTCCTCTCAGGGGTCCTGCGACTCTCTATCTTGCTTGATTCACTCTCCTTTTCCAATTTATTTTCTATTCTTTCCAGACTCTTCAACATCCTTAAGTTGAATTCATTCTTCCTATCCCTGACTTTCATGAGCTTTCGACTATCAGCTCGGTGAGCCTAGGCATCTTTTTGCAATCTTTCAATGATTTTCATTATATGTCCTTCCCTATCCATATATTTTCCTTACCCATTAGAGTTTGATCCTTCGACTCCCAAGTTGACATTCCTTCCTTCTCTTTCATTCTCTGAATTGGAGGCAATCTGCACCTCTTCCATTCTCTGCTTTCAACGACAACCCTATTCAGTTCTGGCACTTGCTAAGATTTTTCAAACACATGTGTGGACAATAGGGATTTGTTAGGTCGTCATTCTTAGCAAATTACATACATTCAAAACTATTCTGATTTAAGAAAACTCTTCGAATTCAAAAAAATTTTGAGTTCTGCTCAGCTCTGTAATTTTTCGGGTGATATCTCCCTCTTTCTCCCTACCCTCATAACCAAAGCTCGTGACCAAATTCTAGACTACTAGGTGCTACTTGGGCTTTCAACCTTCGAATATTTCGGGACTTCAGAACTTTGAGTTTCGGGTTTTTGGTAACTGGGAGTTCACGATGCAGGGACTCCAAATATCTTGTCACTTCAATCCCCGAATTTTGATACACGGGTTCTTGTACGATATCCAATGATCCTCGATGATTTGGATCTAACGTTCCAGATCTTTTCAGATTTTCGCAAACCGGGAGTTCACGATGCACCGACTCCAAATCTCTTGTCGCTTCAATCCTCGAATTCTGATATGGAAATTCATGTATGAGATCAATGGTTGTGAACCTCCCCTAATCCGACAGTCCATATCTCTCCTAATATTACACCTATCAAAGCCCTTCAGCCCTAACTTCCTCGCTAGTTGGCTGGATCTAATGGCTCCCGAGATTTCAGCACTTCTTCCTAGAAGCGCTCCACCGTCTGATTCTACCCTTGTTAATCTCTTTCGCAATTCGAGACTTGGAGTGATCAAGAATTTGTCTTGTGCTCCAAGTTCACGATCCCTGAATTCACGAAATGATCCAATGGTTCAAACCAGCCACGATCAATGACCCATGTTTACCCAAAATCCAACGGTTAAAGGTATGCTACAGTTCTTCCGTCTTCGAAGATTTTGGAACTTTGGGACTTCAGGTTTCAGGATTTTAGTCCTCGAGGCTCCCATACTCGCTTCCCTCTTCAACCCTTGATTTCCAAAAAATCGATTTCCTTATCCTTCGGGCCCGTAGAGCACAACTGTCTCCCACATCCATAGTGGTAAGTGGCACACTCAAGAGGGTCCATGTCACCTTTGGTGACGTCATCGGGTCCCACCACTCTAGATTTTATTTCTTGACCCACTGGCACAGGGTACACACCCATGTGTCCATGTCCATTCCAAGTGAAATCCAAGTTTCAAACCTTTCCTAGATCTATGGCACAGATCCTTTTGGAGTTTCGAGCATCGGGAGTTCGTGCATCTACACATCTCAAACTTTTGTTTGCCAAAATTCTGAAATTACAGTCTATCATCTAATTGATCCAACGGTCCTGATTCCCCATGATCTGACGACTCAGATATCATCGGCATTTCACGTATCGGGATTTTGTGTGTCATGAGGTCGAAGGATATTCCACCTTCATCCTCCCTATTCCTGAAATGTTGATTTCTTCCTGGACAACTAACGGTCCATATCTCTCTTAGATCAATGGTTGTGATCCAATCGTGAATTCGTGTGTCATGAATTCTCATGAACTCACCCTTAGACCATTTCAAGTCACGAGTCAGTGAAAAGTTGATTACTCTCCATGCGTTCTTTTTTATGGATGGTCTTGACAAATTCAGGATTTCATGTATCGTGATTTCCACACTCCTATGCAACTCCAAAGGGTTTTAACCTTATGCACATTCTCCAGATTTGACGGTCATGAGGGTTCTCCTTTCCTCCCGAACAGATTCTATGGCTCCAACACTTCTAGTGTGGATTTCTCTCTCTCCCTGTGGCCATATACCACATCAGCTTTAGTTTTATAATACCTCTACACCTCCTGAGCTTTGTAACATGGTCAAGTAGCCCGTTGACACTTAGAAACATTCCGAGGTTGAAATTATCCCTCCCGAAACAATTTCTTCTCAAAACCTTGGTCCAAAGACCACTTATCCAGCCCATCCAGGCTCAATGTTGAAACTAGGCTCTGATACCAAACTGTAACATCCCCAACCATCAACCCCATGGTTGGGCAAACATTACTACATGTCAAAAACGCTTATGTAACACATTATTAATGTAAAAACATCTTTGCGTGTGGACCGACCACGATGAATGAGTGATGGGGGAATAAGCATCCACAAAGCCTGGGTAAGGGAGAGGAGGCTGAGAGGTTGGAAGAGGGGCTAAGATGAGGGGGCTTAAACCCTTGAGAAAAATATTAAATTATTATTCTAAAATGATGT
>JZKD02S1686291.1:87703-117072 GCA_000966675.3 Picea glauca
AAAAGATGATTCGAAACTTTGTTTAAGTGCTCTAGAAAACCACCATGTATCGATATCGATCCTCCTATTAAGCCTATGGAACAGAGGGAAGAAATAAAGAAAGAAAAGAATACAGCTGCAATTAGTAATAGAAATGCTTTTAAATCCCTATCCTCGAGCTTATATCTGTCTGTCCATCCGATGAATTGTGTTAAATATGTTCGGCCAAAAGCCTATTTATACAATTTGGTGCGAAATAAAATGATACAACGTGTCGTTTCATTTTTTCTGATGGACGGAATTCGTTCGACCGTCTTTTGGCCGAAAAACGTGGAAACCGTTCGGTTTTGACGGTTTCCATTAGATTTTAGTCTTTCAGCCGAAATATTATTTTGGACGAAAAAAGGAAATTGGGACTGAAAACTAAAACCAGAGAATTGTTGCAAGATTAATTGAACTTTGGAGGTTGCGGACTCCTGCAAATACTGAGAATTTGGTTTCGAAAATGACACCAGCATTTCCAAAATTGAATCTATTTTCAATTCATATAATTTTTTTTCATTTTCTTTATTTTTATCTAATTTTATTTAATTTTTAAAAAAAATCACTACATAATGCTTTCAGTAGACATTATGATTCGGTGAAATGAAATATCGGTATCTCTAAAAATATACAGTGAAAAAATTGGAAAAAAATATATTCATAATCCTTAAACTGTTCTTTTCAAAAGGGTATATTTAGATTTTAGTTTTAAGTAAAAATTAAGATAGATACAACTCGTAGAAAAACATCTGTTTAAAATCTGCAATGTTTTCAGCTTGGTCAACTTCAAAAAATTCTACAAATTATAATATGCATCCATTAGATTCAAAATTTATAGTCATAGTAAAATAGAGTCTCTGTAGATTGTTGTAGTATATTTCTTTTCTTAAAAACATAAGTTTAATAATAGATACAATGTTGTAGAAATAAGTAACTCATTATCATTCATTTCATGTTTAAGGAACATATTGTTAAACAATTGTCAAATTGACATATCAAATCGTGATAAAAAAAATTGAAAAATAGTCATTGGAAAACTAACACAATTCTTCACAAGTTTTGTTTTTACTGTAAAGTGAAATTCTAAATAAAAAAAATACTTTTGTATGTCGGAAGTTGAATAACTTGTGAAAATACAGTTTTTTTTCTCATAAAACAAGGAAAAGTGTAACTCATCTTCATGATTTCACCCAGTCGTTAGATCCAAAGGAGAGAGAGTCATGGATTTGGAGTTTTGAAATTTTGGCATTTCAGGAGTCGGAAGTGTAGAAAAAACAACTACCGAGAACTCGCGATACGCAAAATCCTGACGTAATCTAGACTGTCAGATCATCGAAGGTTTGGGACCATTGATCTGTGGTGGAGAAATATCATGATTTCGGCTATCGGGTGATGGGAGAAAGCTACATCGCAAATCCTCGATACACGAAATCCCGATGCACCAAAATTTTGGCCCTAGGTCGCAGTCGAGGGTCACATCAGTGAAGAGTTAAGGGAGGAGCTAGAGACCGTTAGCCCATTTTAGAATTTCGAGACTTGGAAGAGTCGGGGTGCCTTGTAACAAAAGTCCTGACATCGCAAAATAGGACGTGCCCTTTAGGGTTTAAGCTTGTGGTCGCGCTAGTGGTCATGTGGAGTGGAGGCTCACGTCTAGTGCATGTTTGCGTAGGTGGAGTGTAGAAAAGGACCTGTGGTTACACATGTTGAAGATTCCAACTAGGAATCAAAGATTCATTTCAGCTCAAAGGAAACTGACGATCCATAGGTTGGGAGGTCAAGTGGACCCTGCTAAGGTGGGGGTCTACATCAGGTGGTATCAGAGCTAACAAATTTTGTTTTTTGTAGAGGGAAGATAGGGAACAGTTATGATTTGAATTCTACGTGGACAAATTGAAACAATGTCGTCAAGAATATGTCAAGAGAGAGCTATGCCCGATCCCACTGTGGAAAGGGAAATGAGAGAACTTCGTGCTCAATTGGATGTTATGGAGACAACACAAAGGCGAACACCTGATACTGAAGATATCAGTGAGGCTGAAAGTGAAAATGAAGAAGGAGCCAAAAAGGAATTTGTAGCCGAAGATGCTGCAGGAGAACGTCTATTCAAGCCTGTTGCAAGAATCAGTGCCAGAGAAAAAATGGACATCCCGATGTATGAAGGCAACTTAGACGTTGAGGAGTTGTTAGATTGGTTTAGAGCTTTGGATTAATATTTTGATTATGAAGATATCGAAGAGGACAGGAAAGTAAAGCATGTTTTCACTAGACTGAAAGGGCATGCAGCACTATGGTGGGATGAACTATAGGCTGACAGGCATTGAAAAGGAAAATAAAGAATCAAAAGCTGGGATAGAATGGTAGCAAAGATGAAATCCAAATTCATACCCAGATATTACCAAATCAATCTATTCCTAAGAATGCAGAATTTGACAGAAAAAGGGATGATAGTGAAGAAATACACTGAGGAGTTTTACAGGATAAACATTAGAGTTGGTCACCATGAGAGTGATGATGAAAAGGTCACCAGATATATGAATGGCCTGAGATACGAGATTCAAGATGAGATGAGCATGGTGACAATAAGGAATGTAGAAGATGCTTGTCAGATTTCTCTAAAAGATGAAGCGAAAATAGCCTGAAAGTAAGGTCAAAGGGGCAGAGATAGAAGTCAGAGCAGAGGCAAAAAAGTTTCCCAAGACAGAGTACAAAATCCAAAGGATGAAGAGAAGAAACCTCATAACCACCCAAAAAGGGGAGGAAGTTCACATCCAAGCCCATATAAGGTTTCGTGGTTGCAAAAGGGACATCAGGTAACTGTCACAAAACAGTGTTTAGTTGAATTTAAGATAGAGGGTTATAGATATGAGATCTTATGTGATGTTATCCCCATGGATGTTTGTCATCTTTTATTGGGGAGACTGTGGCAATATGACAGAAATGTTGTTCATGATGGAAGAAAAAACACCTATACCTTGGAAAAGAATGGTAGGACGCATATGTTGTTGCCAATTGAAGACAAGAAGGTGAAAGCATAAGCAAGCAATACTATACTTCTCATGAGTGGGAAGGAACTTCTGGATGAATTCAAGAAATATCAAGACATGCAGTTTGTTGTGGTAAGAAAACCTAGAGTCATCTTGACCAGTACCTCGATAGATGATATACCGGGGGAAATTCAGGAACTGCTAGAGAATTTCACTGATATAGTGGTGGACGATTTACCTTGTTCGTTTCTGCCCATCAAAATTATAAACCATCACATTGACCTTATAAGAGGAGCAATTTTACCAAACAAAGCAGTGTACAGACTGACGCCGCAGGAGAATGAAGAAGTCAAGAAGCAAGTCCAAGATTTGATGGACAAAGGGTTGATCAGAGAAAGCTTGAGTCCATGTGTTGTACCAACAATGTTAAGTCCGAAGAAGGATGGTGGATGGAGGATGTTTACAGACTCGAGGGCTATAAACAAAATCACCATTAGGTATAGATTTCCTTTACCCAAGATGGATGACTTGATGGATTTCTTGAGTGGGGAATTTTTTTTTTCAAAAATTGATTTGAAGAGCGGATATAATCAGATTAGGATGAGGGAAGGTGATGACTGGAAGAAAACATTCAAGATGAATGAAGGGCTGTATGAATGGCTTGTCATGTCATTTGGATTGACGAATGCGCCAAGTACTTTTATGAGATTAATGAACAAAGTCTTGAAATATTTCATTGGAAAAATTGTAATTGTGTATCTTGATGATATACTTATCTTCCGTAAGATCGAGGGAGAGCATTTGAGACATTTAAATCTAGTGATGAGGAGGTTGCAGCAAGAGAAGTTGTTGATAAATCTAAAGAAGTCATCTTTCATGAAGACAAAACTCATTTATTTGGGTTTTGTAATCTCTTCGAATAAGTTGAAGATGGATCCTGAGAAGGTAAAAGCGATCAAAGAATGGTCATCGTCGAGAAATATCTTTGAAGTTAGAAGCTTCCATGGACTAGCCAATTTTTACAGGAAGTTCATCAAAAAATTTAGTGGGATTAGTGCAACAATGATGGAAACAGTCAAGAAAAGACATAAATATTTTCATTGGACAGAGGAATAAGAAATAAGTTTCAGGTTGTTAAAGTTGAAGATAATCGAACAGTTAGTTCTGGTTCTGCCAGATTTCAGTAAAACATTTCAATTCAGATGTGATGCAAGTGGATTCGCGGTTGGAGCAGTATCAAGTCGGGACAATAGACCAATTGCATACTTTAGTGAGAAGTTGAACGAGACCAAGATGAATTATTCCACGTATGATAAAGAATTTTATGCAGTCATACAAGTGTTGAAGAAATGGAGGCACTACTTGGTTCCGAAGGAGTTTGTTTTGTATAGTGACAACCATGCCTTACAGTTTATAACCAAACAGGAGAAACTGAACCAGAAACATGAAAAATGGGTTGAATTTATGCATAAATTTACTTTTGTTATAAAGCACATTTCTGGAACTGCTAACAAGGTTGTTGATGCATTGAGCAGGAAATGTTTAATTCTGTAGGAGTTTCGTGTGAAGACCTTAGGTTTTGATAGCCTTAAGGATATATACAGAGATGATTCAAATTTCAAGGATGCTTATGAAGCATGTGAGAATCCAATTCTAAGAGATAGAACCCAATGGATTGAATATTCAATTTAGGATGGACTGTTATTTAGAGGGAATCAGTTGTGTATCCCAAAGAGATCTATGAGAGAAAACCTTGTAAAGGAAAAACATAGTCGTAGATTGGCTAGACATTTCGGCCATGAAAAAACATTTGCGCAACTGAACAGTTTATATTATTTGCCAGTGATGAGGACAAATGTCAAGAAATTTGTCAACATATGTAGAATTTTCCAGCACGCAAAGGGGAAAATACAAAATACAAGATTGTATCAACCATTGTCAGTACTAGAGAGGCCATGGGATGTGTTAAGCTTGGATTTTGTGTTAGGATTGTCAAGGACACAGAGAGATTGTGATTCCATATTTGTGGTAGTCAACAGATTCTCAAAAATGGCACATTTCATTCCATGTCATAAAAATAGTGATGCAACACATATTGCAAATATGTTTTTCAAAGAAGTTGTTCGACTTCATGATTTACCCAAGAGTATTGTTTTGGATAGGGATACAAAAATTGTTGGTCATTTCTAGAGGAAACTATGGAAGAAGCTAGGAATAGATTTATCTTTTAGCTCATCATATCACCCTCAGATGGATGGACAGACTGAGGTAGTAAATCAAATTTTGGGGGACTTATTGAGGAGTTTAGTAGCTTAACATCAAAGTCAGTGGGATCATATTCTGCCACAAGCAAAATTTACATATAACGACTAACTTAACCGGAGCACAGGACAGAGCCCATTCTAGATGATGTATGGAATGCAACCAAGGGGAGTATCTAAGTTGAGAGACTTAGAGCAGAGTGAGTTCAAAAGTGTTTGAGCGGAATATTTTGCAGTAGAGATGTAGGAGCTCCACAGTAAGATTAAAGAGAGGTAGCAGAGTTCCAACCAGGAATACAAGCATAGAGTAGATCATCACAGTAGAGAGCTTCAATTCGAAGTGGGAGATTTGGTTTTAGCACACCTTAGAAAAGAAAGGTTCCCAAGGGGAACATATAATAAACCAAAGATGAAAAAGATAGGGTCGTGTAAGATTTTACGGTAATTTGAGGAAAATGATTATGAGATATAATCGCTAGATGGTGTGGGCATATCACCCATATTCAACATAGAATATGTGTATCCTTACAGAGCAGATGAAGCAGGAGGAGAAGAGAATCAAAAGGAAGTTCAGTGGGTCAAACAGATGCATGTAGCTGAAAAGCCGCAAATGGAAAAGATCATTGATAAAAGAGTTAGCAAGAAGACCCCAAGGAAGACACATCTTGAATATTTGGTAATATGGAAAGGACACTTGATTGAGGATGCCAGTTGGGAAACTGAAATAGATATCCAGAAACATGGACAAATGGTGCAGGAGCTCATGGACAAGTCCATGAATTTTTCAGCCAGAGGAGTATGATGCAGGAGCATCATAAGCAAGCGCAAGTGGAGGACAGCTGGATATGCACCAGTGCACATTTTGAATACATTTTGAATTTTAAAAGATGAAACATTAATGTAACAGCTGGAAGGATGTAATTGCCCTTAAATGTTTTGGGGATTGTAACACATATCTTGAGCATTTTCTCTCATCTATTGATTGTAGGCACTAATGTAATGAATGTAAAGTATATGTAGGCCTTAATTTGATTAGATATATTGAGGTTGTAGGAGGGAAAACTTGAGAAATCTCCCTCATATGTATTGTATTGTATCATTATTATCATAGTAGTTAGAAGCTATAGAGAAAGAGAGCATAGGAGAGTAGAGAAGAATAGAGATTGTAGAAGTTGTATGAACAGATAGTTGTTGCTATTGAATCCATGTACAGAATCACTTAAATTAATATAAGAATGCTTTGATCCAAATTCATGGTGTTGTTATGGTCACTGTTTGCATCTATTGAATGGTATGTCTACAGTTTGCTTATATACTCTATTTGCATTTATTTCAATGTTGTGTGTGTATCTACGATTTCATGTTGAATGTATGAAGTTCATGAGAGGGAGAGTGTAAGTTTCAATTGTTTCTCTTCCTGAGAATTCCTGCAAGGAGTGCAATGAAAGTACACAAGGAGTGCGTTGACGAGATTCTGAGTTTATCTCGAAAAATCTCAAGAGGGATATCGTTGTTTTTATACCAGCAGAAGTGCAAGTATATCATAGAGTCGTGAAAGGTGTGCTCAGGCCAGTTGAAGTCTTAGGATTTTCCAACCCAAGTGAGTGGTCAAATGATTTTTGTCGCAAGGAATGTGCAGAGGTGGAAGACATCAGATAATTAGCGATTATCATGAAGGTCACAAGGAGTGTGCACAAGAATTACTTAGAATCCTTGAGTTTGTAGCAAGAACCAAGCTCAGGAGGGATAGAGGACAAGGTTTGGATTCACCTTGCAGAAATCAAGCTCAAGAGGAAAGACGCCGAGTTATTTGGCCAGGAACATCGAGAACCTGAATGAACGGTGGAAAATCTTGGAGGGAAAAACGTCAATACCCGTGGACCATTAGACCCAGTGGAGTTTCAGGGAGAATAAAGGTGAGAGTATTTCAACACTCCCAAGCTCAAGAGGGATAGCATCTGTTAGATCCAGAGGAGTGAGAGTCATTGATTTGGATTTTTGACATTTCAACATTTCAGGAGTCGGAAGTGTAGAGGAAACAACTACCCGGAAGTCACGATATGTGAAATCCCAACGTAATTTGGACCATTAGATTGTCGAAGGCTTGGGACCATTGATCTGTGGTAGAGAAATATCACGATTTCTGCTATCGGGCGAAGGGATAAAGCTACATCGCAAATCCTCGATATGCAAAATCTCAACGCGCCAAAAGTTGGGCCCTAGCTCACAGTCGAGGGTCACATCAGTGAAGAGTTAAGGGAGGATCTAGAGATTGTTAGCCCATTTCAAAATTTTGGGACTTGGAAGATTTGGGGTGCCTTGTAATGGAAGTCCTAACATCGCGAAACGTGACGCACCCTTTAGGGGTTAAGACTATGGTCACGCTAGTGGTCACGTGGAGTGGAAGCTCGCGTCTAGTGCATGTTTGTACAGGCAGAGTGTAGAAAAGGACCTATGGTTATACGTGTTGAATATTCTAGCTAGGAATCAAAGAGTCATTTTGGATCAAAGGAAACTAACGATCCATAGGTCGGGAGGCCAAGCGGACCCTGTTGAGGTGGGGGTCTACGTCACAATCCAAAGCACGATTTTGAAGAAAGGACACGTGGAGGATCGAGGAGAATTGTGGGCCGAAAGGTAGTTTGGTTTCAAACCGCCTTTGGTCACGCCCACAATTGTGTGTTTGCATGAGGTTATTGCCCAAGTTCAACTTAGGGAGGGGCTTATCAAAAAAGGGGCTAGAGCCCAAACTCAAAGATTCCCCAAGCACGAAGAGAAGGTCATGGGTACCATTAGACCTACACCCGGATGTCGAAAGGGTCTAAGTTTAATTACAGAGTGATACCATCAAGGTCTCAGAGAGTCGTTTGGATTCAAAATCAGATCTCCTTGACCGGGAGGTCAGACTGGTTCCCTAACTTTCGAAATTAGAAACCATGAATGGAGAATCTATCCTTTAAGAAAAGAAAAAAAAAATTATGCCTCATCGTGGGTGTGTTACAAATTGGTATCAGATCATGGTTACAACACTTGGAATGATTGGGCTCATGTATGAGTTGCGTAAGGAGGTATTGTTATCTGCATTTACTCCTTGAGGAGAAGGACTGCAGATTGAACCTGTGATTTTGGGAATACTTGATGAATTTCAGCAGAAGAATTTCTTTAGCCCTTTGTCAAAGTAATAACTACTCTTACCAGAGTAGGGATATGCTAATTAACATTTATAACAAGACTTGAATGTGGATAGTTGAAGGTGGCAGGGTTCTGTCAAGAGTAGTTGAAGCCTAAAGGATGGATGACCTGGTGTTCATAACACTGCTTCTAAGCATGGGCAGTTGGAACTTCAGGGACTGATGATGGTAGATTGTATAATGGTTAATACCTTTGTGGGCTTAAAGGAATCTGATAGAATCAGGTAGGATCCCTGTCAGTTATAGTTACTGATCTATATTAAAATTGGAGTATATAACTCCTCATGACCAGAGAAAAGTGAGATGGGTAAAACCCTATGGACTTTGAGGCAAGAAGGTTTTCTTGCTATACGTTATCACATAAAGAGGAAAGTGAACCTGGTTGGTTATTGCCTTGAGAAAAGGCAACACCAATACAAGATATGACTATGAGATTAGTCCTATAAGTGACTGAAATCTCAAACTAAAGGACACTAATGATGAAATTAAACCATCAAGTGAATGCATGAGGTAAAAAGGTGCAATATATGCACCTACTTATACACGAATGTGTATACATGATCATAAGGATGATTGGAAGATCCTTGGGAAAAGGATGTAGAAGACGGATATGTCCATGTGTGTGAATGACATGGAAAAAGTGCAAGCAATAAGCTAGAATGATGAATACTTATCTGTGTTTAATTATTATTGAGTACATGGGTTCAATGGATTATGGAGCTTCCTAATATGAAGCCTGATAGTAATACCAATTAGGTATGAATGATATTAAATGTGCAAGTGATGCACAGGTATGATGTAAGTTAACAAAACCAGAATATGTATGGATACATAATTTGGGTACATGACAAAGATGCATGTTTATATTCCTTATGGGATATTTGGTAAACTAATGAAGCTAACTCAAGGCTGAGGCCATCACACATAGTCATGGATATGCAATAAGGAAATTGCATGCTGAAGGAGCTCCCTGTGGAGGAACTGTGTGAAGACTTTGTCAGGAAAACAAAGTCACAACCTTAATGACTATTGAGAATTAAGTAGTGATCCATAAGCTTATATGAATATATATATATATATATATTCCAGAATCCTAGATTACATTTTGAAAAAAATCATGTAATGACTAGAATACCAATAAATGAATATTGACCATTCTGATAACCAAATGATAATGTGCAGGATGCACAGGTTCATGATCCGTTATGAACAAAAAAAGAATGTTTGTTATTAAAGAATGTTGTTGTATTCCAAAAATGGTTAGGGTGAGGCCTAACCAATGCGGCTCAAGGAAAAGAGCAGGAAGATCCCAATAGGGAGTAAATTGCAAAAGAAGAGAAAAGACAGTGAGGCCTTAGAAATAACTCAGCTGGATTGAAAAGTCGCGGGCGATGTCGAAAGAATTTGAAGAAGGGGAGAGCCCTCAATTCTTTTCTTGTTGTGTATTATGTTTTTTCTTTGGTATGATAAAGCTGGTACGTTGATGAAAGTAAATGTTTTGAAACCATAGTGATGAGGATTCTATTACTGCAGAAACAGTTGAGAACTGTATGTATTGCACTCATGAAAACATTAAGGATAATGTGATGAAGTGCATATAGATATGTTAGGATATGTCTGAAAATGTTTTATTAATTTAAATTCTATGGTACTTGCATTTTTAATTTACATGACGACTAATGTGTTTATGACATATGTCATGTGTAGAAAGAAATAGATTAGAACTGTTGAGAAAGATAGTTGCCAATAATGAACAACCTCAATCAGAGGATGACTATGAGAAGGTTCATGTTGAAAGATTGTTGAAGGGAATTTAAAAGTCCCCATGGAGCACCACTGATGGGATAATATTAGAGGGGGTGTTGATAGCCAAAACCGGTATAAAAAATTGTTCATGCCTATGTGGCACAAGGTATGAAAGGATTGGGTAAGAATCCCTTCTGAAATGTTTTATGGTATGAATGTTATGTATGGAATGTTGAAAGGTAGTTGTATGCCTTGGATACCCAAGTAGGGTATGATTCAGGAAGAGAATATGAATGATGGAGGTGTGAACCTCTGGTAGTAAAGACTGATTGTAATCCTTGGAAGAATTCATGAACTGATATGTCATGAATACATGGACCAATCAAGGAACGATTGGAAACAAAAGTGCTCATAGATAGCACGTTGCATGGAATTGCTTCCAGGAAATGCATGTTTGCATAAGGAACATAAAATGGATTTCCCATTAAGGAAGGAGGACCTTCCAACATTTCTAATTACATTGTATAGGTGTTAGAGAAAACCAAATTTGGGTGGTCATAAGTGTTGGCACCCTAGTTATTAATGAAGGAGGAATGCTTAAAGGCATTCATGTGAAACTTGTATTTTCATATGTACTAAATTGGGATCATAATCATCCTGTAGCCACAAGCATAGTCCTGATGCAACAATGAATGAGAATAAATAATCCATATGAGGAAAAGGTTGGTTAAATTCCAACACACCATGGCCAAGAACTAGTCATAAAGTGTGACGAACTTGAAAACAATGCAAGAGTGCATTAGGTATGAATGTGGCCATGAATATTGGTACATTTGTTAAAATCCTTTGAAATGTTGAACTACGTTTTGAAAGGTTTGGTATGTTGAAGGGATAGGAAAGGAATGGGATTCCCTTTTCATGCTTATATAGATGTGATGAACTATTAGTATGCATGGTTTTGAATATAGATATATATACATGGATGCATGAGAGGCTAACAATTTGTTTGGTTGTGTAAAGAATGAATTGCAGAGAGGAAATGGGTCTTCAATATGGTGGTATTGTAAGCCCATAAGGAATACCAATTACATACTGAGCCAAACTGCAAGGAATGGTATTTCCTTTTGGAGAAAGTGAATTTGATTGTTAGTATGCACAATTCTGAAATTGTTTGTGATGACGTTATAAAGGTGCAATAAAAATGTGTGTGCATAGAAAACTAACAATTTCTTTGGTTGATTGAAGTTGAAAGTGTAGGAAGAAAAGGGGTCTTGGATATGGCAGTGTTGTAAGCCCATAAGGAATACCAATTTCATGTTGAGCCAAACCGCTATGGGAAGGAAATTCCCATAATTATGAATCTGGTTTCTATGCGAAACAAATATGAGAACAAAATGTGGAATTTGGAAATCTGCGGGTGACAGATTTACAAGGAAATTTTTGAATTTAAAATTTATGATGTCTCATGAATTTTTGTATACCTATGATACAGGTGAAAGGGAAAGATCTATGAAGAGTGCAGAGATGAGAAACTGAGCTCTCAAGTTCGAGGCAGAACTGTAAGAAAGAGTATAATCCGATCGCATGAAATAGAGACTAACTCGGGAGAAGGAGAGTAACCTTCGTCCCTATCTATGATTGAGTTGGGAGGAGAGTAACCTTTGTCCCTAACTATTTATGTGCCAGGAGAAGGAGAGTAACTTTCTTCCCTAACTTTAGCTGAGCCGGAAGGTTGTCAAGCTGTAAAAGCATGAAAAATGGCTACTATTGAGCCATGAGAACCCCGTGGTAAGACATGATCACCTAGAATATATTTTGTTGAGGTAATACAAGACAGAGGGACGCCTTGGCAGAGAAAGTCTGAGGGATGCCTCGACTGTAATACTTGATAGAGTCTCTGGAATTATTTATGTGCGAGAAAACCTTGGCAAGGCAAGATGGATCACCCAAGGGACTGTATAGCAGAGAAGGGGATGCTCGAGCCTGGGCCTGGACGGTGAGTGACCGCAAGGAAGAGAAGGCCTTAATAGTTCTTGTAAACTATTGATTGGGATCATGCACACGATGGGTAGTTCTTCCTATGTGATAAAACCTTGGCAAGGCAAGATGGATCACCCAAGGGACTATATAACAGAGAAGGGGATGCCTGAGCCTGGGCCTAGAGGGTGAGTGTCCGCAAAGAAGATGAAACCTTGATGGTTCTTGTAAAATATTGATGGGGATCATGCACCCAATGGGTATGTCAAGGAAAAACAATGATCCTGGATAACAAAACAACCATGTGGATACAAATCCACAAACTGTGCAGATAATTATTGTGCTAAGATTATGAAATTTTCCTAGAAATTTTTATGCAATGTTTTCGCATAAGACTATGATTAACGTGCTTCTTGTGTAAGAATTATTGAAAGCAGGTGACCAAGATTAAACGTCTGAAAAAGGACCTGGCCAAGGAAGAAGGATCAAGATTTCTGAAACAACTGAATGAGAAAGGCATGATAGGTGTTTTTTGAGAAAGAACACCGAGGATGGTGTTCCTTTAAGGGGTGGGGGAATTGTAACACCCATGTTTCCCCCAGGTTGTAATTAATCATAAAATAGGATTACCATGCTAAGGCATGGGGACAATGTAAATGTATTATTGTTAAACTACCAATAACTGACTATTGGGGGGTGAAGCCTTGAAGTACGAGCCATGATATCTCTAGAGGAAAGAAATTGGTTAATAAAGAAATGACCAGTGGTTGAATCATCAACCACCCCCATGAATGGAAGCATGGTCTAGCTGCAGGATGTTAGCTCGAAGTACCATAGAGACCTGCAGACCCAAGCTTCCTTCTAACATAAGGAACATGACAGGTCGAAAACCTTCCAGATGAGGGAAGGTAAGATAGATATAAGGACATCAAGAGAGGAGATAGGGGACGAGAGAACAAGCTAATAAGGGAGGTGCGAACCCAAAAGGAAGTGCGGATAACATGGCTTGAGTGACCCGAACGCGAGCTTGATGTTGAGGAAGCATTTAATAAACCTCGCAGGGTCATTGTGACAGAGAGAGTTTCTCTAGGAGATGGCGGAAATTCCCTAGTGATATCATGGCTTGACATGGGGCTGGAAAGAGTGCTAAGAATGAATTCCTCTGAGCCTATGGTTGGGTGGAAAGGTGTACACCCACAGTCAGTTGGTTGGATGCAACTTGTAATAGATAAGTATTCTCATACCCTGCGAAATTAAGCTGTAATTATGTAATGAAATGGGATATACTGTGAAGGACCCAGGGATGTGTATGTTTTCTTAATGGTTATACTGTATCTCTTTATTCTTGTTTAAATTGTGTATTTAAGAAAGTGTGGATTTGACATGTTTTGTATTTGTATATGCTTGCACCCTATGGTGTCTTAAGCTAGATCCATGAACTGTGAGTTCATTGACCTTGGGCACAGTTTCACGTATGCATATCGAAACTTCTAGTCATTCTGAGTCCCTAGGAGGAGGGAGTTTGTTAAAGCTCAAAAGAGATAGTTCACGTATGCACTGGCTCTCTGAGAGGTAGGCAGATACTGAGAACCACTTAAGTTCTAGAGTTGAGGAATGAGCGTAAGGGGTGCGCAGAAGGATTCTTCCAAGTGTTAAGTTCAAGAGAAAGAGAGAAAATATCTTAAGCCTTTCAAAGCTAACAAATCTCAGGAAGAGTAGCAAGGCTGAAGTATCGAAAGGGAAGGTTCCCTTGTTTGGAATATGAATGGACGAAATTTGTTTGGAAGAAGCCATGGTCTGTTGTGACCGTTGCATATGGGAAAGAGCATGGGATTTAACCCTTGGAGTCATTCAAGCTTCACGAGTTTGGAAAACTGAGGAAGTTCATCCTAAGGGAGGTAAAATCCCCAAAGTCCCGAAGTTAACTCTAAGCCTTAGATCTGAGGATGCCCGAGAACCATCCCGACCATTAGATCTAGGAGGTAGATAGTAGTCAAGTCACCTGAACGACCCATGACTTAAGAGTCTAACAGCGGAGATGAATGTGATTCGTTTAATGGTAGGAGAGTCCATTATGATCGTTAAATCGACTCAAATACTCACTGGAGTTATCGAATCAAACACCAGCCACTCTATTTAATTGATGGTAGGGAATCATTGCGAAGTGTGAAGGTGAATTTAGCGGACCTGCTAGTTCACATCCCACAATCAACCCACATCATTGATCTCATTGGGGATGGAATATCAAGGACTAGGATTAGACTAGAGTCGAACAAGCACTTCTCAGATTGCGGAGGTGGGACCCCACAATTACTGTGAACCGTCGATCATCATCGACCTTCAATATGAGTTTGATGAGATCCATGAAATGCAAGAAGTGTGTGGGAAATCAAAATCCTCAAAGAGATCAAGCTCAGAAGAGATAACACTTTCAAGCATGCAGATGAAGTCCAAGAGATGGACCCATAGGAGGGGCAAGGGTCGAGGCCTTTGAACACTTAGAAAATATTCTAAGTCAGAAGAGATCAGAATCTCAGGATGAGGAGCATCAGTGGTCATTGGATCACAGTGCAGAGAACCAATAGCCACCTGATCGAAGCAAGGTGCCCGAGCCTTAGTGCTTCGCATGCACAGGAGAGTCGACTTACCAAAGTCTCAAAGTCTCAAGGTAGTTTGGGACCATTCATTGTCAGGAGAAGGAGATATTAACCGTTCCTCTCCATAAGGGGTACGTGTATATAGATCGATGTCTCTAGACGAACACACTTTGGAAGGAAACGAATGTGTAGAAGCTTGAAAATCCTGAAAGTCGAAGAGACAAAGTAGATCATGTTCGTTGGCTGGCAGGAGATATGTGTCGATAGATCGAAGACTTTGGGGAAAACTACTTCGGAGGTTTCCAGGTGAGGAGTGAGACAAACTCCCAAAGCCCCAAAAGTTGAAGAGTCGAAAGGCCGAAGAAAATCTGGATCGTAGGTCTAGAAGGGCACATGGTGACAGAGCATGAAATCTAGGTGGAAGCACTCCGAGAGAACGCAAAGGAGAAGAGTTTGAAATCATCGAAGACCAAATAGTTGAAGCATCTAGGAACCATCGATCTTCAGGAGGACATATGTCATCATATCGTGGACTCCAGGTAAAATCATTCCAGGAGAAATAGAGAGTGAGGAAAACTAAGATCTGAGATCTTCGAAGGCTGACGTCCAGAAGGAGATAAGGGTTGTTGATTTAGATAGGACACACGTTAATAGATCATGAGATCCAGGTGAATATCACTAGGGTTTCAGTTGATAATTGAGATTCCTGAACCCCGAAGACCCGAAGTGAATCTAGACTGCTAGATCTAGAGGGATGCGTGGCGAAGGATCGTGGACTCCAAAGAAATCTGTTCAAGATTTTTTAGTTGAGATTTGAGACTCTCGAAGTCCAGAGAGCCGAAGTAAATCTCAACCGTCTGAACATCCGAAGTAGATCTCAGTCATCATATCATCCGAAGTAAATCTCAAGCGTCGGATCATCCGAGGTGAATCTGGACTGTCTGATCCAGAAGAGACATGGCGTAGAACTGTGGATTGTAGGTAAAGTCCCGAAGTAATTCATAGCCATCAGATCAAGAGGATAGGTGGCATAAATATGTAGATTTCGGGTAAAGACTGAAAGCAAGTCTCAATCATCCGATTCAAGTGGACACATGGCAGGAATCCGCTTACTTTGAGGGGAAATGAAGTTTGATATTTGATATCTCAGAAGTCCAGAGACCCGAAGGATATCGCAACCGTTGATCAAGAAGATGGAGACAGAATAGTTGATCTAGTTGAAAGGTCAAACATCTGAAGTAGAAGCAGGTTTGTTGATTTAGGAGGACAGTTAGATGCATATCGTCAACTCCAGAGGATTGATTTATGGAGGAAATCAGGGTTTGAGATTTGAAAAGTCCAAAGTCCAGAATTTCGAAACAAATCACAGTCGTTGATTTGAAAGAGGTCAGATTTGATCCACATCTTTGAGAGGGATATATCTGAGACGTCAGTTTAGAGGCACCATCAAGATCATGAGATCAACGGTCCTGTAGCATTACGAGGATCGGAGATGCGTGAATTTTAGAAATTTGAAGGTGGGCCACAATCCAAACCATGGTTTTGAAGAAAGGACAAGTGGAGGCTCAAGGAGAATTTCGGGCCGAAAGGTAGTTTGGTTTCAAACCTCCTTTGGATGTGCCCTCAATTGTGTGTTTGAGGTTATTTCCCAATGTCACCTCAAGGAGGGGCTTATTAGAAAAGGCGCTAGCACCCAAACTCAGAGATTCCCCAAGAGTGAAGGGAAGGTCGTGGGTACCATTAGACCTGCACCCAAAATTCGAAATGGTCTGCGTTTATTTACAGAGTGAGATCGTCAAGGTCTGAGAGAGTCAATTGGCTTCAAAATCAGAGATCCTTGACCGAGAGGTTGGACTGTTTCCCTAACTTTCCAAAGTAGAAATCATGAATGGAGAATCTCTCATTTAAGAAAAGAAAAAAAATGTTATGCCCCGTCATGGGTGTGTTACATCACATAGGGAAAAATCATCCTCCTTCACTTCTATCCAGTCTTGAATCTCCTCCTTAGACGGATGCCACCAAGTTTCTATTTTCCTCCATCAATATCAACAAGACTTCTGGTCTCAAAAATGGAACCATTTGTTGGCGTTGTGCAGTTTCGTTGTTCCAATACATGCTTGTGCATGCACTAACCTTCTTAACACTGGGGGTTTTGAGACCCAAGGTTCATCCAAAGCATGTCAAACAAAAATCCCTAAGCACTGACTTATCAATCATTGGCCAAGGCCAAGGAAGGTCTCACTCGAGATGCAGAGAAGATCATAGAGACCATAAGGTCTTGTGTCAGGAATGGAGGATCAAACATACCAAAAAGTATTGTAAATGGCATCCATGTAACTCATATATTATATTATAATAAGGACTAAGAATTTAAACTATACATGCACAGATGCTACTCATTCATAATAAACATCGGATAGAATATAACTACCATATCTTTTTTAATGGATGTATTCCATCATATTAGAGACATACATTGTGTTAAATAATTGAGTTGAACATCCATAAGACTTCATCTCATTACTATATAAACAGTGGGAATACAACCATATGTGCCTTGCGCTAAGCTTTAAGATTCAGAAAAATAAAGTGTTAGGCACCAAATCTATTATAATAGAAGAAAACATAAATACTGCAAAGAATAACAATAGAACAAAAAAATATAAGGAACCACAACACCAAAACAATACCTTCATTGATAGGAAACAATGTTCACTTGCATCTTCGAGGGGGAAACCTCTAGCAGAGCAGTGCTCTATTACAATAATTCTCAATAAAAAAACTTAGCATGCCCTCAACTCCTATTTATACTAAATCTATCTACCAAAATAACAATCTAGAGGAAGATCTTTCTAGAAGCGGAAGCTTCTATTAGGTCTTCTTACATTTGACTTTTTCTTCCTTATTACTAGGCCTTATTAATATCAGCCTTTATTACATGGAAAATATATTATTCTACCTATGTGAGGGGTTAGGGAGGTTAGGTCCCTAACATTCCCTCCCCCTTAAAATAACCTTGTCCTTGAGTCTTGAAATGAGGAAATTGTTGCAGAATGGTAGTCAACTCCCAAGTGGCATATTTTGGTTGTGTGTCCTTTCAATGAAATAAAACTTCCTTGATGGTGTGTTGGCCAAGATGATGCTCGCATTGGTCTAAGAATAGTTGTGGCTTCAACCAAATGGAAAATTATTCATCCAACTCAAGTAGACTGGTGAGCGTATGGCACCAAGTGTCGAGCACTTTCTTCAAGAAGGAAACATGAAAAACAGGGTGGAGCCTAGAGTGACTGGGAAATAATAACTGGTAGGCCATTGGCCCCACTATCTTGAGAATGAAATAAGGACCATAGAATTTGCAGGCAATTTTCTGACAGTGTTGTGATTTCAATGAAGTATGGTTATAAGGTTGCAGACAAAGAAACACCTGGTCCCCTTCAGTAAATTCCCATTCAGAACAACCCTAATCTTCTTGTTGTTTCAAGTGATTATGAGCCATGACCAAATTTTCTTTGAGAATACGTAGGATGTCCATGCAGACTATATGAGTTTGATCCACCTACTGAACCTTGGAGACATCAAGAACGTATGATATAATGGAAGGTGTATTTTTTCCATAGGTTTCTTCAAAGGGAGTGATGCAAGTGAGCATGTGGTAAGAAGTATTGTACCACCATCTAGTGAGGGGTAACCATTTAACCCATTGATTTTGTTTGTCAGATGCAAAAAACCTCAAATAGGTTTCCAAGCATTTGTTGACTTCTTCATTTTGTCCACCAGTCTTGGGATGATATGTTGTGTTGAGATGCAATTTGATTCCCTCGAGTCAGAACAATTCTTTCCAGAAAGTGCTGGTGAAAGTTGGATCATGGTCATAAATAATAGAATCAGGTGTGCCACAGAATTTGAAGATATTATCCATAAAAAATTGTTCCAAAGTGGATGTTGTGAATGGGTGTTGAAGATCACATAAAGGAGCATATTTGGAAAGATGATCCACTACTACCATGATGACTGGCTTATTTCTTGATTTAGGTAAGCCAACAATGAAGTTGATAGAAATGTATGTCCAAATAGTAGGCGGGATCGGAAGTAGTTGGAGTGTGCCTGGAGATTTGATTGTCCTTTCCTTATTGAATTGATAGGTATCACATTCATCCACAAAGGTGTGAATTTCATGTTTCATGTTGTCCAATAAAAAAAGAAAATTTGATCCGTTCATGGGTTTTAGTAAAACCAGAATGCCCAGTTGTAGGTGAAGCATGAAACTCAGAGAACACAGTGGATTTAAGGTTCGATTGTTTTATTAAGAACATGTGACCTTTATAATGAAGCTCGTCCCAGTGCCATGAGTACCCTGAAGAAGCTTGTGGATCATGCTGCAGTGTTTGGATCAATCTTGAAAGTTTGGGATCCTACAACTATTCCTCGCAAACCTCCTGAAGCCAATCTATGACAATGAAAGAGAGGGAAAAAAGGGACCCATCTTCTTCATACTTCCAGGAAAGGTTATCATCCACCACATTTTCTTTTCCTTTTTTGTAGATGATCTCATAATCATATCTAAACAACTTTGTTATCAATTTTTGTTGCTCCATTGAAGAAATTGTTTGTTCCAAAAAATACTTGAGACTTTGATGATCACTTTTTATTTGGAAGCATTTCCCCAAGAGATAAGGAAGCCAAAGATCCACATCGTGCAGAATATATAAAATTTCCTTTCCATAGGTGGATTGGCCCAAATGGTGCTCAAATAATTGTTTTCTAGTGAAATCCAAAGGTTTATTGTCTTGCATGAGGACAACCCTAATGCCTTTCCCCGAGGTATCACACTCCAATACAAAGGTCTTGTTGAAGTTAGGGAGAGCTAGAACCAGATTAGTGCACATAGCTGCTTCTAAATCTTGGAAGGAATGGTCGACTATTGGATTCCAACTAAAAGCATTCTTTTTAAGGAGTGTTGTCAGGGGCGCTGTGATTTTTCCATAATTCTTAATAAACTTGAGATAATATCTCATCAAACCCAGGAATCCACATAGACATTTAATATTTTTTGGACACAACCAATATTACATAGCTTCAATTTTCTTTGGATCCACCCTGACACCATCCTTGACAACAATATGTCTCAGGTACTCAACTTCAGAGTCTCCAAAGCACATTAAGACTTCTTAAGATAAAGTTTGTGGTGAGACATTAGCTGGAGAGATTGATCCACATGGGAAAGATGGGTTTGCCAAGCTTTTCTATAGATGAGAATATCATCAAAGAAAACCGAGACAAAGTGAAGGAGGAAAGGATAGAAGACGTTATTCATGAAACTTTGAAAAGTGAAGGGAGCATTACAAAGGCCGAATGGAATAACCAAGAACTCATAGTGACCCTCATGAGTTCTCAATGCAATCTTGGGAATGTCTTCTTCTTTCATACGAATCTGGTGGTAGACCAGAGGGAATATCAAGTTTGGTAAAATATTGAGCACCACTTAATTCATCCAAAAGGTCATCAATGACAGGAATGGGAAATTTTTCTTTGATGGTGAGTTTTTTGAGAGCTCAAAAATCAGGACACTTTCACCAAGTAACTTATTTCTTGAGTACCTTGACTACTAGAGAAGAATAGGGAATGGTACTAGGATAGATGACACCAACATCTAGAAATTATTGAACAATATTCTCAATTTCATTCTTTTGGATGAAGGGATAATGATAAGGATGAATATTTGGAGGAAGATTGACCGAAACTAGAGGAATAGAATGATCATGGACACCTCACGAAGGGGTAAGTTCCTGAGGGGTTTGAAACACAACTTGTTGTTGGAAGAGAATATATTAGAGGTTAGGATGTAGAAAGGGCATCTCAACTACCTGAATGGAATGAAGTTGGGAAATAATTCCATAGTGACCTTTTTTGAGGATATTTTCCATTCAGTGGGAACTAATGATCTTTGGTGACCCTGTTATGATTCCTTGGAACTTATGTTGTTGGCCCTATTGCTAGAATTACATGGTTAAATTTTGGAAATCCATGGTGATAGGGATGAGAGTGCATATCCATTCTGCACCTAGTACAATGTCACAACCTCCCATGTCAATAGAAAGCATATGATATTTCAGGTGGTACTAACTAATTTGGAGGCACACATTTTCACAATGCCCTCCACATTTCATGGAACTCCCATTGGAAATCATTATTTGGAAATTATTAATTGGACAGATATAGAAATTGAATTCTTTGGAAATGCCACGATGAATATAATTATGGGTTCTTCCATTGTAAACTATAATGGTGACGTTCTGGTTCTTAACGTAGCCAATTAACTTGAGGGTTTGGGGAGCACAAAAACACATGAGTGCATTCAAAGAAATCAATGGTTCAATTTCCTGTGGATCAGAGGGTTGATTAAGATCATATGGTGGGGGTAGCTCAGGTACATGAGAAACATATTCCTCTTATTCAAAAACATCCTCCGACATAGCCATAAAAATATTTTGTTTCTTACACTTGTTCCCCAAAAAATACTTGTCATCACAATTATAACAAAGACCCTTAAGTTGGAATTCATCCATTTCATCCTGAGTCAATTTCTCGATATTAAGGGGAGTTGAAGGAGGGGTAGGAAGTGTGATTTTAGGGAAAGGAATAAAAGGTGTGTTTCTGGTTTGGGATGAGACGACCTGTTGTGCTTCCTTGGCCCATTTTATAGCTTTCAACCAAGTCTGGGAGTGAGCCATGAGGAAATGGGCATAGATTTTATCCTTGAGGCCACTGATAAAGCATTCCCTGAAAAAGCATCTGTCATGCCCTCCCTTCTGAAATCCAATTGCTCAAAGGAAGCTATAAACTCTTCCACTGGGCAAGTTTTTTTCAACTTGATCAAACAGCCTAAATCATGGGTGTCAATCTCAAAGCGGTCATAGAGCTCTACAACAAACTATTTCCAAGCCACATACCCTTGGCGTGCCTCTTTATGCCATTGATAGCATTCAAGATCCAAATGGATAACACCATAATGGATTTTGTCTAGCTCATCAGTAATGCCATGCAAAGAGAAGTAATGTTCCATTTGGGTGACCCAACCCATGGGATTTGAGCCATCAAATTTGTCCATGTCCATTTGGGTCACGCTGAAAGTGATGGGACTGAAAAGTCTAGAAATTGGAGGAAGTCTCACCTTCGGGGTGCAAAGGTTGGCTAGATGAGGTAAGGTCTCCAAGAATATTCATTTTGGCACAGAGATTGAAAATGAAGGATTCAAGCTAGTGTTCCATGTGGGTAGAGAGGTCTCATTTCAAGTTTTCCATTTTGACGTCTATTGAGGAATGAATGTTGGAATTGATGGTGGTAATATTGGCATTGATTTTCTGCACGTCCTTCTGGGTTGCAGAGAAATCGGATGACAAGGTATTGCAACATTATTCAAGGTCTTGGTGTGTGTGTGGGTCATGGTGAAATGAGGCATAAGAAAGGGGTGGGTGGTTCCACATAGAAAATGGGTTACAGGTGAAGGGTATCATGATGATCAGGGAGGAGAGGGGAATCTAATGGGGTAGGTTCCAAATAAGGGGAGTGAAAGGAAAAAAAAAGTTGAAAAATGATAGGTATTACTGTTATAAGAATGAATAGAGGAATCTAATGGGATAGGTCTCAAATATATATTTTTTTACTCTAGAGTTATGCTCCGATCTGAATAATATTGTAGTGTTGAAATGACCAAATTCTTAACAGGAAAAAAAGTGTAGTAATTTCACAACCAGAATGTAGGAGGAGGTAAGGAGAAAACAAGCTTGCTAGAATGGTGGTGGCTTATCTATGAGAAGAGATGTGACGACTACACTCATTCTCCAGAAGATGATTACAATGAGGATCTGAAGGCCTTTTTACAATAAATAGGAATTTCAAAAACCCTAGACATCCAAAAACCTAAGCCTAAGAGATGAAGCATCAAAAGTCATGTGGGCCCCGTTTGGGTAAGTTAGTACATCAACTTCTTGGGGTTGTAACTTTTTCATGCGATCTCCATTTTAGGTGCATGATAGCCCATTGGAAAGGTCTATCGGAGGACTACACATGTTGCCGTCAGAATCTGAATTTGTCTATAGTCTAACTATGGCGATTCCTAAAAACGTTGTTTAGGGCCTCAAAATGGCCTCGGAAGTCAGGGACCCGAAAACTAGAAAAAAACTACCAAACTGGAAAACTGCCAAAATGAGCCAGTTGGAATAGGTGGGAAGCCACCGAAATCCATCTGGATCAATCCTCCCCCTTAGGAATCAATGGTCTCCATTTCATTGAGTTCCCCCATCAAATGAGGAAATTTCTATTGAATTTGGCCCCAGGTGAGCCACTTGCCTTTATGCAGGAGTTGGCCTGCTTTGACAACTCGATAAAGCTAGATCCTTTGTTGGTGAGTGCCCTTGACCTTTTTGTCCACAATATGATCATTGGATTCCTGTTGTATGTGGTCGGGGTTGAGCTCTGTTGGTGTCAGTTGTTTTGCTACCTCTGAGGTGTCCAATAATGGTGGGAAATAAGGTCGAAGGAGATCCACATTGAACAGTAGGTGCATGACAAGGAAAGGAGGAATGTTGAGCTCAAAAGAATTATCACCCACATACTTAGTGATGGTGTACATCCCATAAAAAAGTGGGAGAAGCTTTCGATGGGCTCCTATAAGGCATTCTTTCTACAAGTGCAACCAAACTTTGTCGCCCACCTAAAACTTATGTGGCACCCAGTGTTGATCATGGTGCTTCTTGTACTTGTCATTGGACTTTTGTACGATATCCTGAACCTGTTGGTAGATGTGTAGGATCCATTCAAAGAACCGGGTGGCTTTGTGAGCTTCAGATGGAGCAGGATATGAGTTAGTCAAGGTGACCGCGAGGGGTAGTGCTACATCTATGGGACCCAATGGTTGAAATCCGAACCCCACCTGAAAGGGTTTGTGTTCGGTTGAGCTATGCAAGGCTCGGTTGTATCTATTCTATACATAAGGCTCTCATCCCATGTGAAAAGGTGCTTGGAATTATACAAGCACAGGATATGCACATTCATTTGATTTACGACCTCAGTTTGGCCATCTGTCTGGGGGTGGAAGGGCGTGGATTTGGTGAGCTTGGTGTCCAGCAGTGACCAGAGGCTCGACCAGAATGTGTTGAGAAATCGATTGTCCCAATATGAGACAATGGTTTGTGGGATTCCAAAATGTACCCAGACTTGTTCAAATAAGATCTTGGCAGTTGCCTTTGTTGTGATGCTCTTCTTGCAGGCGATCGAAATCCCCATTTTAGAAAAGAGATCGACAACCACAAAAACACAATCATTTCCCTTCTTGGTGGACGGGAGGCTCGACATGTAGTCCATTGAGATGGATTCCCATGGCCTGTTTGGAGTAGGAAGAGGGGTGTACAGACCATGTTTCTTAGTGGTCGGTTTGGAAATAATGCAGGAAGTGCAGGACCTAATATACTTGTTGACCTCCTGTCGAAGTTTCGGCTAGTAGAAATGTTCCTGCAACATTTCCACTGTCTTCTTGACGCTGAAGTGTCTTGTCACCTAACTGTATTGGGCTTCCTAGATATTCTTCGCTCGCTCTCTTGATAGAACAAAGATATGGCCCAGATAGCACAACAACCCATCCCGGAGATGGAAAGTAGTGACAATTGTATTTTCTCCCAACATTTGGTAGGTGGTGGTGAAGTTTGGGTCTGTCTCATAGAGTTGGGGCCATCTATAGGCCTCGTGGCCATAAGATTCTACAACCGTGGTGAGTGTTGCGACTAGCAGTCTGCTGAGGCAATCAATGATATGGTTGGTGCTTCTTTTTTTATACTTGATGTTGAGGTGGAATTTTTGCAATTATGTGGACCACTTCTGATGGCGGTCATTCTGCAATTTTCTTTATGTCTGTATGAACTGCAGTGGATTATGATCAGCTTGGATAATTGTCTCCTTCCCAAGAATATAATGTCTCCACTGCCAACAGGATTGAACAATGGAGTACATTTCTTTGTCATAAGTAGGGTACTTACGGATAACATCTAATATTGTCTCACTATGATAGGTCATGGGGTGGCTGTGCTAAGTAATAATGGGGCCCAAAACATAGTCTGAAGCATATATCTCGATCTAAAAGGATTGTTGCAAGTCTAATAGTGAAAGTATTGGGGTTGAGCACAAGTTCTCCTTGAAATCATCGAATTCTTGTTGTTGGGACTGTCCCCACACAAATTTCACCTTACCACCACCCCTGGTTACCTGGCTAGGGGCCCATGCAATATGGAAGAATCCCAGCACGAACCTGCGGTAGAAATTGGAAAGGCACAAGAAGCTCTGAAGCTCAGTGAGTGTGGTTGGGGTTGGCCAGTCACGGATGACATGGATATTAGCTGGATCCACATGTAACCCATGTTGATCAATGATGTATCCCAGGTAATGGACCCTGTCCATGCCGAAGGATAATTTTTCCAAGTTAGAATATAGCTTGTGCTACCCCAGGGTGTGCAAAACCTGTTGAATATGTTGCAAGTGTTTTTCCCAAGTCTTTTTGTAAATGAGAATTTCATCCAGATACACTACTACAAAACTATTCATGAATGATTGCAAGATATCTTCTATCATCCTCATGAAAGTGGTTGGAGCATTTTTCAAACCAAAGGGTATGACCAACCATTCAAAAAGACCTTCCTTTGACTTGAAGGTTGTCTTCCATACATATGTTTGTTCTATCAGGACCTGGTGGTATCCAGACTTCAGATCAATCTTACTGAAGTATTTGGGCCCCGTGAGCTGATCAATGAGGTCGTCGATTTTGGGAATTAGGTACTAGTTTCTAACTATGATTTTATTCAAAGCCTAGTCATCAATGCAGAGTCGCTAGGTTCCATATTTATTTTGTACCATCACGATTGGGCTCCCGCATGATGATGAGTTGGGACAGGTGTGCCCCTTGTGGAGAAGTTCTTGGATCTGCCTCTTCATCTCCTCATTCTCAAACAAAGAGTAGTAGTAGACTGGCCCATTGGGAAGCAGTGCATCAAGGGTCAGATTGATGGGGTGCTTATCTTGGAGAATACTCGGATATGTTCTCCTCACCTACAGGGGTACCTATGCACTGCTAGGTCAAGAACCCCATCGATCTGACCCCCAGTGCACCGCTACCCAATGGGCCAGTCTATCATCTCTCTTTCTTAGAGAATGAGGAGATCAAGCGATAAATCCAAGAACTTCTCCACAAGGGGCACATCTGCCCCAGCTCATCTTGCGTGATCCCAATCATGCTGGTACAAAAGAAAGATAGGACCTGGCGACTCTGTATTGATTACCAGGCTCTGAATAAAATCACAGTCAGAAATTGGTACCTGGTTCCCCGAATCGATGACCTCCTTGATTAACTCACGGGGGCCAAATACTTCAGTAAGATTGATCTGGATTCTGGCTACCACCAGGTCCTGATAGAACAGACAGATGTATGGAAGACCACCTTTAAGTCAAAGGAAGGCCTTTTTGAATGGTTGGTCATGCCCTTTGGATTGACAAATGCTCCAACCACTTTCATGAGGATGATGGATGATATCCTGAGACCATTCACCAATACTTTTGTAGTGGTGTATCTGGATGACATTCTAATTTACAGCAAGACTTGGGCCGAACACTTGCAGCATATTCAGCGGGTTCTGCACACCCTGTGGCAGCACAAGCTATACGCCAACTTGGAAAAATGCTCCTTCGGCATAGACAGGGTCCATTACCTGGGCTACATCATTGATTAGCATGGCGTACATGTGGATCCAGCCAAGATCCAAGTCATCCGTGACTGGATAACCCCAACAACACTCACTGAGCTTTGGAGCTTCTTGGGCCTTACCAATTTCTACCACAGGTTCGTGTTGGGTTTCTCCCATATTGCATGGGCCCTCAGCCAAATAAACAGGGGTGGTGGTAATGAAAAATTTGTGTGGGGCTGGTCCCAACAACAAGCGTTCGATGATTTGAAGCAGCACTTGTGCTCAGCCCCAATACTTTCACTACTAGACCTGCAACATCCTTTTGAGATCGAGACAGATGCTTCAGACTGTGTTGTGGGCATCGTTCTCACTCAGCACAGCCACCCTGTGGCCTATCATAGTGAAACACTATCAGATATTATCCGTAAGTACCCTACTTACAACAAAGAAATGTACTCCATTGTGCAAGCATGCTGCCAATGAAGACATCACATTCTTGGGAAGGAGACAGTCATCCACACTGATCATAAGCCACTGCAGTTCATGCAGACACAAGGAAAATTGTAGAATGACCACCATCAAAAGTGGTACACATACTTGTAGTAATTCCACCTCAACATCAAGTATAAAATAGGAAGCACCAATCACGTTGTTGATTGCCTCAGCAGACCGCCAATTGTGGCACTCACCATGGTGCTAGACTCTTGCAGCCATGAGACATCTTGATGGCCCCAACTCTATGAGATAGACCCTAACTTTGCCACCACCTACCAAATGTTGGGTGCAAACGCAGTTGTCAATAATTTCCATCTTCAAGATGGGTTGTTGTGTCGTCTGGGCCATATCTGTGTTCCATCAAGTGAGCGAGCGAAGCTGATCTAGGAATCCCACTACAGTTGGTGGCAGGACACTTCAACTTTGAAAAGACAATGGTGATTCTACAGAAACATTTCTACTGGCTGAAACTTCGACAGGAGGTTAGCAAGTATATCAGGTCTTGTACTGCCTGCACTATTGCCAAACTGACCACTAAGAAATAGGGTATGTACACCCCTCTTCATACTCCTAACAGGCCATGGGAATCCATCTCAATGGACTACATGTCGGGTCTCCTATCCACCAAGCGGGGAAATTACTGTGTTTTTGTGGTTGTTGATCACTTTTCAAATATGGTGATTCTGGTTGCCTGCAAGAAGAGCATCATAGCAGAGGCCACTGCCAAGCTCTTCTTTGAACGAGTCTGGGTACATTTTGGAATCCCACAAACCATTGTCTCAGATCAGGATAGTCGATTTCTCAGCACATTTTGGTCAAGCCTCTGGTCACTGCTGGACACCAAGCTCACCAAATCCATGGCCTTCCACCCCCAGACAGATGGCCAAACCGAGGTTGTAAATCAAATGATTGTGCATATCCTTCGCATGTATAATTCAAAGCACCCTCGCACATGGGATGAGAGCCTTCAGTATGTCTAGCATAGCTACAACCGAGCCCTGCATAGCTCAACCAGCCATAGCCCCTTTCAAGTGGGGTTGGGATTCCAACCATTGGGACCCATAGATGTTGCACTTCCCCTTGGGGTCACCTCAACTGACTCATCTCCTGCTCCAACTGAAGCCGACAAAGCCACCTAATTCATTGAGAGGATCCAGCACATATGCCAATAGGTTTAGGATATCCTACAGAAGTCTAATGATAAGTACAAAAAGCGCCATGATCAACATCAGGTGCCTTATAAGTTTCAAGTGGGCGACAAAGTTTTGTTGCACTTGCAAAAAGAATGCCTTACAGGACCCCATCAGAAGCTTCGCCCACTCCGTTATGGGCCATACACTATCACCAAGGTCATGGGGGATAATGATTTTGAGCTTAACATTCCTCCTTTCCTTGGTCTGCACCCAGTGTTCAATGTGGATCTCCTTCGCCCTTATTTCCCATCATTATTGGACACCTCAGAAGTAGCAGAACAACTGACACCAACAGAGCTCAACCCCGAATGTCTACAACAGGAATCCAATGATTAGATTGTGGATAGATAGATCAAGGGCACTCAGCAACAAAGGATCTAGCTTTATCGAGTCGTCAAAGCAGGGCAGCTCCTGCACCAAGGCAAGTGGCTCACCCGGGGCCAATTTCAGCAGAAATTCCCTCATCTAATGGGGGACCTCAATGAAATGGAGACCATTTCTTCCTGAGGGAGGATTGATCCAGATGGATATCGGTGGCCACCCACCTTTTCCAAATGGCTCAAAATAGTTTTATGACAATTTTGGCAATTTACTATTTTTAGCAGTTTTAACTTCCGGGGCCATTTTGAGGGCCTAAATGAAGGTTTTTCAGGATCGATATCCTCAATGATAGCTAAATTAATGATTGATCCCCCAAAATGAATCTCCTCAATGATACCTTTACAATGGGCTATCACATGCCTAAAACAGAGATCGTATGCAAAAGTTATGACCCCAGGAAGTTGATGTACTAACTTACCCAAACGGGGCCCACATGACTTTTGGCGTTTCATCTCCTAGGGTTAGGTTTTTGGATGTCTAGGGTTTTTGGCATTCTTTCTTATTGTAAAAAGGCCTTCAGAGCCTCATTGTAAATTTCTTCTTGTGAATGTGTGCTGCCGTCACATCTCTTCTCAGAGATAAGTCGTCAAATCATCGAATGCTTGTTGTTGGGACCAGCCCCACACAAATTTTGCCTTACCACCACCCCTGTTTATTGTTGAAATAATGTAACTGAAAAGATTATTTTTATTATTATTTGATATATTATTTATAGGATTAATCCCCATTGTGGATTAATCATGTCGGTAATTGTATTAGGACCAAATCCCCTTTTGCGGATTGGTCAACAGACAATT
>JZKD02S1686291.1:129687-141085 GCA_000966675.3 Picea glauca
AGGATAAATGCTGTGTACTTGTGGATGTGTATTTCTTAGTGATCTTGTGGTTGTTATGCTCTTATCTTTATGAAATGCAAAGAACTATAATATCAGCATAAAACATTAACAAAAAAGGCCTTCCTTTGACTTGAAGGTGTTCTTCTATACATTTGTTTGTTCTATCGGGACCTGGTGGTAGCCAGACTTCATATCAATCTTACTGAAGTATTTGGCCCTCGTGAGTTGATCAAGGAGGTCATCGATTCAGGGAATTGGGTATCGATTTCTGACTATGATTTTATTCAAAGCCTAGTAATCAATACAGAGTCGCCAGGTCCCATATTTCTTCTGTACCAGCATGATTGGGCTCCCGCAAGGTGATGAGATGGGGAGAATGTGCCCCTTGTGGAGCAATTCTTTGATCTGTCGCTTGATCTCCTCATTCTCTAAGAAAGAGCAATGATAGACTGGCCCATTGGGTAGCGGTGCGCCGAGGGTCAGATAAATGGGGTGCTTGACCTGGCAATGCAAAGGTACCCCTGTAGGTGAGGAGAAGATATACGAGTATTCTTCCACAACCTGAGGTCAGTCGTAGAGACCCTGGATGTGGTTGTGATCTTTTGCTTATTCTGAGAGAGAATCATGAAGAAGAAAAACTTCCCCGTCTGAGAGATGACCTTCCTGTATTTCTTAGCAGAGATCAAGGAAATAGCACTAGGTGGGACTGCCTCATGTATCCTGTACAATTTCTTGTTCAAAGTAATAATAACACTACGAGGCCTAGACTCATATATAGCATGACGTTTCCATAAATAAGGTTGGCCCAAAAGAACATCACAAACTTCGAGAGGAGCAACATCACACAATACCTCATTTTTGAAGGGCTTGATGTCATACGACAGTCGACACTGTTGGCTGACATGGAGATCACTTGCTTGGTGGAGCCATCCAATGGTGTATGGTTGTGGGTGCGGCGTTGTTAGCAGGGCCAACTGCTTGATGACCTCTGCTAATATGAGGTTCTTCTGGCTACCGCTATCAACGATGAAGTGCAGCGGGGTGCCTTTTACCCACATCTTTGAATGGAAGAGGCACTCTCCTTCTTCTGGCTTGTCTGGTTCACCAAGCTGGAGCTTGGCAGTAGAAATGGTGGGACTGTGTTCCACATCAATGATCCATCTTCCCCTTTTTGGTTCTGGCTCAGATTCATAATCTGCATCTAATTCAAAGGCTTTCACTTCGGCCACCAGCGACTTCTTTGAGCGGCAGTCAGCAGTGTCATGCCAAGGGCTCTTATGGAAGTCACACCACTTCTCGGTATCTTTCTTTGTCTTTTTGGTGTCCTTCTTTGCTTGCGGATTGGACTGGTTGTCATGATACTATCCATATTTTCTCTTTCCTTTGTTCGGTGGGCTGGGGCTGCCCTTTCCTGGATTTTGTTGTGAGGGGTTCCCAGGCCCAAATTGTCGCGTCTTTTGTTTGAGCTTCTTCTCTATTTTGACAACATATCGGTAGGCCACGCCCAAGGATGACATGTCCAGAAATTCCATTTCAGTATGGATGTATCAATGCAGAGCACCGCGATACTTGAGCACTAGATTTCACTCTAAATATTTAATACCCAACTTGGTGCACAAGGTATGGAAGATATTTGTGAAATCTTGCACTATTTGGTCTCTTTCTTGCCGCAGTGTGGTCCATTTGGTATATAGGTTGTCATAACTTCTGACAGGGTAGTAAATTTCCTTAATAGCATCCCTGAAGGATTCCCAGGTGGTCGTGACTGAAAATAATGAGGTTTCCTCTGTTTCCTTTTTCTCACAGAAAGTTTCCCACCAATCTTTGACATGGGGAATGCCTTTGAGGAGCGCAAAAGTAATGTTTTCTTTATTCGAAAAGTTATGGATAGAAAAATACCCTTCTAGTAGATTCAACCACTTGTCTACAGCATCTATGTCTATTTGACCTTCAAATATAGGAATATCGAAGTTTATTTGTACCTTGAAGGGGGCGGCACCTCCGTTCGAAGAAGATGTGTCGTATGTTGGTAGCCGTCGAAGGATTTGCGCGAAACTATCCATCATCTCGTTCCTCTGTTGTGTGAAGGCTTCCTCAATCAATAGTTTGAAAGGATCTCATGTCCCATTATATTTCTTTTCTCCTGCCATGGGAGGTCACTTGGGCATGCGAGAGCTTATTTCCTCAAGAGAAACAAGCTCGAGACCCAACTCTTTGTACTCTGACCTCGTTGGGGACATGCATTAAGACGACAAGGAGCAGACCGCTCTGATACCACTGATCCAGATTTTATGAGCATAACAAAATGAATACAGATTATTAATAGGTGCTTAACACAAAATAACAGAGAACAGTAAAACTTTTTTTCTATTCGATAACAAAATAAGATGAAACTGTAAAATGCAGCGGAAACAAGCTTGCTAGAATGGTGCTGGCTTATCTTTGAGAAGAGATGTGACGGCAATGCACATTCGCAAGAAGAAAGTTACAATGAGGATCTGAAGGCATTTTTACAATAAGAAATAATTCCAAAAAACCTAGACATCCAAAAACCTAACCCTAGGAGATGAAGCGCCAAAAGTCATGTGGGCCTCGTTTGGGTAAGTTAGTACATCAACTTCCCGGGGTCGTAACGTTTGCATAAGATCTCCGTTTTAGGCGTGTGATAGCCCGTTGGAAAGGTATCATCGAGGAGATTCATTTTGGGGGATCAATTATGCCTTTGGATTTAATTAAGCAGATCAATACTAAAAAAACCTTCATTTAGGCCCTCAAAATGGCCCTGAAAGTTAAAACTGCTAAAAATAGTAAATTGTCAAAATTGTCAGAAAACTATTTTGAGCCAGTTGGAAAAGGTGGGTGGCCACAGATATCCATATGGATGACTCATACACTTGATTTTGTTGTGTGGAGAGGTCAATCATGGATACCTTGGATATGGTTGTGATCTTTCTCTCATTCTGAGAGAGACTTACAAAGAAGAAAAACTTCCCCATTTGAGAGATGACCTTCCTGCATTGCTTGGCAGAGATCAAGGAAATAAAACTAGGTGGGACTTCCTCATGTATCCTGTACAATTTCTTGTTAAAAGTAATAATAACATTGTGAGGCCTAGACTCATATACAACATGGCATTTCCATAAATATGATTGGCCCAAAAGAACATTACAAACTTCGAGAGGGGAAACATCACACAATACCTCGTCTTTGAAGGGTTTGATGCCATATGATAGGTTTCATTGTTGGCTGACGCGGATGTCTCTTCCTTGGCAGTGCCATCCGATGGTGTAGGGATGCAAGTGCGGCATTGTCAGCAGGGTGAGTCACTTGACAACCTCTTCTGAGATGAGGTTCTTCTAGCTACTGCTATCAATGATGAAGTGCAGTGAGGTACCCTTCACCCATATCTGTGAATGAAAAGTTGCTCGCCTTCCTCTAAATCGTCTAGTTCGTTGGGATGGAGCTTGGTGGTAGAAATGGTAGCAATGGGTTCTGCATCAATGATTTGTCTCCCCCTTTATGGTTTTGAATTAGAGTCGGAACCCGCATCTGATTTAGATTCTTTCACCTCAGGAGCCAGTGACTTCTTTGAGTGGAAATCAACAGTGTTATGCAAGGTTCTCTTATGGAAGTGGCACCACTTCTCGGTATATTTATTTGTATTTTCGGTGTCTTTATTTGCTTGTGGCTTGCACTGGTTGTCCTGAGGCAGTCCGAATTTTCTTTTTCCTTTTTTCTACAGGTTGGGGCTGTCCTTTTCTAGATTTTGTTGTGAGGGTTTCCCAAGCCCAAATTGTTGTGTCTTTTGTTTGAGCTTTTGCTCGATTTTGACAACATATCAGTCGGTCGCGCCCAAGGATGAGATGTCCAGAAAATGTATGTCGACCTAGATGTATCTATGCAGACCACCAGGATACTTGAGCACCAGATGTCGCTCAAAATATTTGATACCCAGCTTGATGTGCAAGGTGTGGAAGATATTTGTGAACTCGGGCACTGCTTGGTCTCTTTCCTACTGCAGTGTGGTCCATTTTGTGTACAAGTCATCATAACTTCCAACATGGTAGTATTGTTCCTTAATAGCATCCCTGAAGGACTCCCAGGTGACTGCGACTGTCAATAATGAGGGTTCCAATGCTTCCTTTTTCTCATAGAAAGTTTCCCACCAATATTTGACATGGGAAACGACTTTGAGGAGCAAAAAATTAATCTTTTCTCTATTCGGGAAGTTATGGATAGAGAAATATCCTTCTAGCATATTCAACCATTTGTCTACAGCATCTGTCTATCTGAGCTTCAAATATAGGAATATCGAATTTTGTTTGTACCTTGAAGGGGGTGGTGCCTCTGTTTGAGGAAGATGTGTTGCATGTTGGTAGCCACCAAAGGATTTACACAAAACTATCCATCATCTCGTTCCTTTGTTTCGTGACGGATTCCTCAAGAAACATTTTGAAGGGATATCTTGTCCCGTCGTATTTAATTTCTCCCACCATGAGAGGTCTCTTGGGTGTGTGAGAGATTTTTTCCTCAAGAGAAACAAGCTCGAGACCCAATTCTTTGTACCCTAACCTCATTGGGGACATGCACTAAGAATGACAAGGAGTAGACAACTCTAATACCACTAATCCATATTTTATGAGCAGAAGGAAATGAATATAGATTATTATCAAAAGACGCTTAACAAAAAATAACAGATATACTGTAAAATTGGTTTCTATTCAATAAGGAAATAATATGAAACTATAAAATGCAGCGGAAAACAAGTTTGCTAGAATGGTGGCGGCTTATCTCGGAGAAAAGAGATGTGACGGTTGTGCTCATTCACAAGAAGATGATTAAAATGAGGCTCTAAAGGCATTTTCACAATAAAAAGGAATGTCAAAAACCCTATACATCCAAAAACCTAACCCTAGGAGTTGAAGTGCCAAAAGTCGTGTGGGCCCTGTTTGGGTAAGTTAGTACATCAACTTCCTGGGGTCGTAACTTTTGCATATGATATCCATTTTAGGCGCACGATAGCCCGTTGGAAAGGTCTATCCAAGGAATACACATGTTTCCATCATAATTTGTCTCCATCTACAATCTAACTGTGGCAAGCCTTAAAAACGTTGTTTAGGGCCTCAAAACGGCCCTGAAAGTCAAGGACCTGAAAACTAGAAAAAAAACGGCCAAACTGGAAAAATGCCAAAATGAGCCAATTTGAATAGGTGGGAGGCCACTAAAATCCATATGGATCAAGGCTATACCATAACCTTAGTCGTACTACCCAATTACCTAGGTACTAGAGTGTATCTTCCCAAGTGTTTTTCTCAGTATATCTATAGCAATCAGGCGAATGATCGGTTGATCTATGGAGGGTTTCAGGATACCTAGGAAAGTCTATATACAGGTGTTGTCTAATGTGATTCCACTCAAAGGGGTACCAACATGGGTTACAAGGGTGTCCAACAATGTGATCTTAAAAACATTTTGTATTTCATGCGTGTATGCTTCCCCAACCGTGGATTTATGTGTTGAACGACAAATCTATGTAGTTTTAATAAACCAGAACATGTCTCTACCCTCAAAAAATAACGCACAATTTCTACCAAGGAAAGTGCTCTGATACCACTTGTTAGGTACCAGATCTATTATAATATAAGAAAACATAAATACAATAGAGAATAATAGCGGAACAACAAAATATAAGGAACCAAAGCACCAAAATAATACCTTTATTGATAGGAAACAATGTTCACTTTCCTCTTCGAGGGGGAAACCTCCAGTAGAGTAGCACTCTATCAAAATAATTCTCAAGATAAAAATTCTCATGCCCTTGACTCTTTTTATACTAAATTTATCTACCAAAAGAACAATCTAGAGGAAGATTTTCTAGCAGCGGAAGCTTCTATTAGGTCTTCTTACATTTGACTTATTCTTCCTTATTACTAGGCCTTACTAATATAGGCCTTTATTACATGGAAAAAATATTATTATACCTATGTGAGGGGTTAGGGAGGTTATGTCCCTAACAAAAAGACACATGAGACTTCTCCATACAACACAAGACTACAATAGGCTAACTCAAAGCTCTGAGACTAATGCATTCGAAAATTAGCCAACCTCTTTTTTGAGCTGAGAGCTCTCTCTTATATCTTTTTTTGTTGGGGAGTGTTGTCCTTCACTGTTCTTCTCCTCGTGCCAACCCATGATACCATAAGGGGAATGATTCAACTAGTTTCCAACTCAGATGATCCAGGAAGGTTACTCCCCTTCCTCCTATGACAACAGCAGAAGTTTTATCCTTCCCACTAAGCTCAGGGTCTCTACAAGTTTATCATGTTCTCAACTAGATTTCCTCTACACAAGGGAGTCCCTTCTCTACTAAACAGCCCCTCAATGACTTCCCCTTACCAATGTCAATTTATTTCTAGTAAGAACCAAGTTGCATCCCATTATTTCTTTAGTCTATATTTAGTTCTTCTCTTCTTCAGAGTGATCATCATAAAATTGGACAAGTTTCCTATTTTCTTCAAGGAAGAATCTCCACTTTCTCCTTTCTTTGATCTGCGCCAATAAACACCTCCACTCACTGTGCTCTCGACATGATATTTTGTCACACAGTCACTCTTCCTTAAATTGTTCTTTGTTCATTGCATTGTGTGCTTTTATTTTTCGGATACCTATGTTATTGGATAAATTGGTATATGCGGACACTAACAGATCTCCCTAGATCCACCTAGATCTAGAACAAAACAGGACAGGACATGATACTTTCCCTAAGCAACTATCATTGAATTTTCTACCAAAGGAGGAACGAATGACATACCTTTATATCACTTCCTTAGGTCTTTGTTGTTCTTACTTCGCTCCGGTGCTCTTGCGAGATCAAATCCAAGACAACACAAACCAACCAAAGTGAAGATAGTAAAGTATATTCGATGATGACCTATGCATATGATCAAGGAATTATGCAATAAAATAAGAGTAATTTTATGGGAAAGGGACATGCCACTGTATTATATTAATATGAAAGTAGAAGATACAACTAGATCGCCTTGATGTCGCAAGCTTCCTTTCGGTGGTCCTTTGTTCCAACACGCACATTTGCTCCAAACTTGCATGAAGAAGATCCACTAGGGTTTAATGGAAAAATGGAGGCCTCAAGCATCAATTCAGACAGGATTCCTCACACAATTCTGAATCTATTCTTTCATCAATTCTTTATTCAATCTTGCTTAACCTCTTCCTTGAGAAACCCTTCATTATATAGAAGAAGGGGAGATGGTTAAAGGGATGAGGATGATCCCACTAAATCTGAGAATCAATAGGATTCCAACCATGTGAATGCCAACTCATTTTATAAAAGATCCTCTTCTAGAACCTTCATAACTTCCTCTTCCTTATAAGCTTTGAAACAGGTTCGCACCCTACCTATAGAGCAGATTGTGAACACCTCGCAGTCTAGGTATAGGGTTGCCTACAAAAATCAAGATTGTTTTCAGATTTCTGTGGTGAGGAATTTCAAAATCATTTGCCGGAGAATCCACAGTTGGTGTCATTTTTTCATCGACGTTTCGAATCCGGATCGGGATTCATCATCAAGACTAATCGTCAATTAGAGAGCCAGCTGATCTTAGTCATTAATAGTGTATATGCAGGAGAGCAGCCTGCAAACTCATCTTAAAAATATGTTTTATGGAAGAAGACAACAGTCACTTTTCTCAGACAAAAGGTCCTTATGAGAGCCTGAATACACAACTATAGAGACACCACTAGAGTGACCAAAATAATGTGTAACAGAATGCCCCCCAAAGTATGAGGCTGGAACACGTGATAGCCGAAATACTTTGTAAAATGTGTGTGTGTGTGTTAGAAACAAGGATCACACCTAATTGGAAACCTGCAAACAATCAAGAATCTGTAGAATATAATACCAGTTATGAGGTAGGCATTCCCATGCTCAGACCACAAATGAATGAAATCATAAATGTAGGCCATGGCCACCAATCATACACCATGGATCCATGTCGTCAAAATGCTACATAGCCACTAGGAATACACCATGGATCTATGTGTTAAAAGACTCATATTAGGACATAGCCACGTGACATAAAAAGTGGATCTATGTGTCAATACAAATCATAAATACTCTAGCGGAACCTGGGTCAAAAAGATGAGACCCAGGGTGTTCAATACCGTCGTCTGAAAAATATGAATCTAGCCATGTGATTACATGTGTCGAAGTCAAAAATGGTAGAAACCACTCTATTACCGGTCATTGATGAAAACCGTTAACATGTGCGAGGGAAATCACCATTGATGTCAATGACTCCCAAGGTACCTAAGTACAATCCGAATGAATGTGAATAAATGAGCTGAAGTTGAACACTTGGAAAAATCTCTCGATCAGGGACCAATGATGTGAATCCACTGTCGAAAGCGAAGAGACATTCCATTAAGGCATGAAGGTTCTAAGGTACTAAATGATTTCTAAGTCTTATTCCTAGATAATGAGTTGGAGTCGATGGAAAAAGACTCGTCACAGGAGGGCCTTGATGTATCCCCCGTCAATGACATGAAATAAGTAACAGATTTTGACGGTAAGTCAAAGTATGAATATGATTTGAAACAGACACAGGGAAGGCCGACATGGTAAGAATGGACAACTGCAGATGGTCGACTCAATGGAGGGCATGTTTGTACTTCTCTTGAACATATGAACGAAACGACAATGGTCTTGGCAGCATTGACTCAAAGACGACCCAAGATATGACCTTGTAGTAAGTCAAATGAGAGACAAATGGATTTCCCAACCCGAATTCAGATGACGAATAGGGAGTGTCATGTTAAAGAGTGACGCTGACTGCCACTAATACAAATACAAAGGCATATCCCTTTCCCAAAATTCCCCCCACCATTTCTGGCAAGTACCTCTTTATTTTTACACAAACTTGAGGAGGATAACATATGCTTGTTGATGTAAGTTCATCCTTTGGACGAGTCCCTCAGAGTACATTTAGCGAACCCTAGGAAGGAGTGGTTCGGTCCCATAAAGGGTCTTTTGATGTTTGTTTAACGAGTCCAAAGATAGAAAACTTGGGGGTTTTTCATGTTTTGAGAGTCTGAAAAACACTTAAAGAGAACTCTCTCAGTTCCTTTTTCATAAATTAGTTCGACAAGACTGAAAAAGTGATAAAATATTGCTCATTGAACGTTTTCTTCAAATACTTTTACGAGCGTGAAAAGAACAAGATCGCTAGGAAATCTTTTCATTTTTATGGAGCGTGAAAAGAGCCTTAAAAGATACTCCCTTATTTTCGTTATTTTTGTGTTACCATGACGAGTATGAAAAGATGACAAAAGTATACTCAGTTGTGTTCTCATGTATTTTCAAGCGCGAGAATGAACGAAGACTGAGCTTGAGGTTTTTCCTACAAAACCCTAAAAAGGTATTCTTACATGTGATGAAAAAAGGAAAAAATACTCATACACCGTCATTCAGGCTTCTAGGTCACCTACTTGCGAAAAACCATACTCACAAGGCTATTAGGGTATTAGGTTTTTAAACAAAATAATATAAATAATATAAAAAAATCAATAAGAAATAGAAAAAAAGTGAATAAATATGGGTGAAAAGCCCTTTTTACCATTTCATTGTTACTTTGCCAAAAACTTGTCCAACGCACCTCTTTTTCCCCAAATTTCTTTACTCGATTGCGGGAGGTAAAAGCGATCATTCGGCAAACGGTTTCAGACAACGAGGTAATCTTCTGATTCTTCAACTTTATCATGGATTAAAATCGATTTTTATTGGAAAATTTAAGTGTTTGAGTCCATTTTAGGGTCGGTGAATGCGCTCAGGCATTCTCGCAAGTGAGCCATTCGGGACCTACAAGAACCTAATATTCTCGCAAGTGAGCTTCAGTGCACCTATGAGAATCTCGCACTGTGTCCAAGCTTCACCTGCGAGGGCCGAAAAATAGATTTTCATGCAAGTTTTTACTAAATAAAAATTTATGCAAGAGGTTAAAACAAGTTGCTAACTTCCTTATCGTGACTCTATTGCAGGTATTGACCATAAAGATGTTGGAATGGAGGGAAAGAGAACACAAGGAGGATGATGCCATTGCCAAAAATGATTCGGGTACAGTTGTTGCCTTCCGGGAATGTGGGCTCTTAAAAAATTTTAGGATCCCGGGCATGAGAGCCCAACTCAGGTTGTTAGAGTACCTTGTCCACATGTGGGATGTGGATCAACAGTTATTTCATGTAGGGGTCCACACGCTGACACTAGATATCGAGGATATCTATTTTCTGATGGGGTTGTCATGACATGGATACCATGATACTCTGACCAGGGGTATAGGTGGCAAACTTTCTATGAGCGAGTATGTTAGCCGATATTGTGTTCTCGAGGTGGAGAGAAGCAAGGGTAAGGTTTCCATCTGGGGTGTCCAAAATATGACCTTGCGGACTATCCTGTTTACCATTGCACGCATGGTCGGGAGTGTTGCTCTACACATGGCTCTCAAGAGCTATTTCCAATATGCAATAGAGTGCACAAAGCCTTAGGTTTTGAACTAGTCGGACGTGGTTCTCCGCAGTATGAAGAGGCAATTGAAAAAGTGCAGAAGCGATGACCTAAAGAAGTTCAAGTACGGGTCACTTTTGGTTTCATTCTTCCTTGAGAGGGTCCCACTACTGTGACTCCTGGTAAATTGGGGTTTACCAGCCCCACAAGATCCGAGGATGATGAGGTGGTGTAACCTCATGGCTTGGCACGTAGCAGGGCCTATAATCAAATATAATGATTCATTTTTTGACTGGTTGAGGCCCCAGATGTTGATGATCGATGACTATGCATATGCCAGTTTGGATTTTCGAGGAGATCAGGATTTGGTCCTACTTGAGGATGCTCAGTGGGGTGACTTAGGTAAGAAGTACACATTTTGTTCTTTTTTTAATGTTTTCTACAAATTTTATTATATAAAATGTTATTATGTATTTGATCCAAGGACTAATCAAAAAATTTCTTTTGATAACACAGATGTGGGGTCATATCAACCTTTAGGAACGTCTCCCATTCAGAGACAAGGAGAAGCAGCTCCAGTCGCAAGATGGGATGATGAGGACTACGAGGCAGTTGAACAGAACCTAGAGGGACTGACTACGGATGTCCTGGACATCGCTATTGGGGATATCCCAAGGCGCTATCAATGCCATACTGTGGCTGTGTCTGAGTCTCTTAGTTGACTGCTCCGTAGGGTAGCCCGAGTAGTTGTATGTTACCATGAGCATCATCTGTAATGCTAATTTGTAGAATCCATGGGCTTCATATATTTTAATATTTTGGTCCTGGACAAAAACTTTTTGTAAAAATTTTGATCGTTATATATATATATATATATATATA
>JZKD02S1686291.1:141290-152640 GCA_000966675.3 Picea glauca
ATATATGGCTTCTACCGGCTTGATATTCGATATAATCAAAATGACGTTCCAAGAGGTAAATTCATAGATATACCCATAATAAAGTAGGACTTTGGATAGCATAGACATTACTTAAATGTAGCAGTACTAGCTGCAAATCAAGTCGTATCACCAGGCGACGGAGACCAAGAGAAATAACATTAGTCAACAACTCAATGACGGCACTATATTCTGTGATATTATTGGTGGCATGATCAAGGAAAACACCTCATAGTCTGATAATTTCATTTGTAGGTGCATAAATTGCCCATGCAGCATAAGCAAGGTTCTGAGTACTACGACTAGCACCATCGACGAAGCCAATGTAGGGTAACGAAGACTCCGACATCTGGAAACCAAGCACAATGCAAGGTAAGCAGTCGCAGGCAAAAACCAAATAACAAAAAAGCACACTAAAGTAACACACAAAAAGTATGATACAATAAAATACAGGAAGTCATGCATAGATGATCTAAGCATAGTATTTCTTTAAGTAAAGCCCATTTCTGGGTTCACTCAAAGGGATACCATAGTCCACTAACTCGTAGGCTCCTTTCTCCAACACCTATCTGACGATATAAGGGCCTCGCCACATAGCCTCAAATTTTCTGGCTCCTAGCAAATATCGATCTTGTTCATAAAGGAGAACTATATCACCTTCAGAGAAAATGCGTGGCTTGACATGTTTGTCGTATTGGGCTTTGACGCGTTTCTTCTGGGCTTCTATAACTAGGGTGGCATCACGAAGGGTTTTGTCTAGTTGCATAAGATACAACAAATGTTCTTCTTCAGCAGAAGTGTTTGGGAGAAGTTCAAAGGCTAGCTTTAGAGATGGTATCTCACATTCAATCGAAAAAATGGCTTCGAGACCATAAACTAACTGGAAAGGTGTAAACCCGGTAGTAGACTTGACGGATGTCCGATAAGCCCACAATGTTGAAAACAACATCGAGTGCCAACTCGTTTTGTGAATCCCTATCATTCATCGAAGCATGGTAATGAGGACTTTGTTTATTTCTTCAACCTGGCCATTGGCCTGTGGGTAATAGGGTGTTGAGTTTTCATGGCGAAGACCCAACTTTTCGGTGAGTTCTGACATCATGAAGTTTCTAAAGTGGCTACCATGATTAGTAATGATAGCTTGAGGAACACCAAACCAAGCAATGATGTGATTGAATATGAATAGTGTTGCAGTCTTTTCAGTATTGTTGAATGTCGGCATCGCCTCATCCCATTTCGTAAAATAATCTACGGCTACAATAATGTATCCATGCCCCCCAGCCGAGTGAGGGTGACATGTCATGAAATTGATAACCCATTTCACAAAAGGTCCAACGGAGACTACAGGGTGTAGAGGAGTAGGGTGACATTGTATTTTGTTGTTGTAGGTTTGGCAAGTGTGGCATTTTTGGACAGCAATAATACAATCGTTGAATAAAGAAGGCCAAAAATACCCAGCTCGTAAGATATTTTGGGCAGTAGCATACCCAGACATGTGAACACCACATGCTCTAGAATGGTAGTCATTCAAGGCTTTTTCGGCTTCGTCAAATGTGAGGCATTGTCAAGAAACGAAGTCAATCCCACAACAATAAAGAGTATCATCGAGGATAATATACTGATGGGCTTGGTAGCATATTCGATGATGGTCAGTGCTAGACAAATCAAGATGGAAAGTCTGAGTCTGGAGATATATGATGATATCCCCATACCAAAGGTCATTGGAACTAATCAGAAAAAGGGATTCATCGGGTAATGAATCCTCTGCTACATTTTTCGTCTTAGAACAAGGAAGGTCGCATATCAATTTGGCAAACACCAAGAATTTTTTGGACTTACACGTTCAAATTCTAAGTCAAACTCATAGAGTATTACGATCCATTTGGAGTATTTTCCCCCTAGCAATTGGCATGTAAGAATGTGATGCATAGGGTTGCAGTTGGAAATCACAGTAGTCTTGCGTAAAAGGATATAGTGCCGGAAACGTTGAACAACTTGGACGACGGCGAAGGCCAGTTTTTCAACATGTAAATACTTGGTTTCGGTAGTCGTGAGACCTGACTCAGATAATAAATAACATGTTTTCCATGAGAATCATCCTCCTGGACTAGATTCATAGCAATGGTGTAGTCCGAGACTGCGAGATATAAGAAATAATCACGACTGTAATCGAGTGGGAAAAGTAGTGGGGTACGTGTTAAAGTCAATTTTAAAGCATTGAAATATTTATTGGCAGTGGTATCCCATACGAACTCAGAACATTTCTTGAGCAGTCGAGTAAATCCAAGGGTTAACTTAGCATAGTTTGGGATGAAACAACGTAGAAAGTTTGCCTTCCCTTGCAAACTTTGTAGCTGGCGAAGAGAGGAAGGAGGAGGGAGATTCAGAATCTCCTCGACCTTCAAAGGATCTATCCTGATCCCTTGATGTGGAACAATAAATCCCATAAGTCGACTGGATTCTACACAAAAAACACATTTGTGTGGGTTCAAGCATATACGATAAAACCGACATCGGAGGAAAATGGCTCATAGGTGTGTTGGATGATCGACACGGTGCATGGAATGAGCTGGTAGTTCATCAAGATATGGTTGGACAATGTGATTTATATCATGAAAGGCATAAGACATAGCACGTTGAAAAGTCGCATTGGCATTCTTTAAACCAAAGGGTAGTTTCTGGTAGACAAAAGTGCCCCAAGGACAAATAAAAGCGGTCTTGTGTTGGTCAGTGGGTATGATATTGATTTGATTATATCCGGAGAAACCATCCATCAAAGAAAAGATTTCACTCCTGGCACAATCGTTGACGATCTGGTCAACAAAGGGGGTGGGAAAGTTGTCTTTAGGACAAGATTTGTTAATATCCCTATAATCAACGCACACGCGGATCATACCTTGTTTTTTGTTAACTAGAACAAGATTGGAAACCCAGTCAGTTAGAGCCACAGGGTAAATAAATCCAGCTTTAAGAAGTTTCTCAACTTCAAGCTTGATAGTAGCTACTTTACGTGGATGGACCGGATGAAGTCATTTCCAGACGGGTTTAGCGCCCAGGTATGTCTTAATCTCGTGTACAATAATGTTGGGGTCAATACCCGGCATTTCTTCATATCTCCACGCGAAGACGTCATGAAATTCTTGAAAAAGAGACTTGTAGGTGACAACTTCGTCAGTGGAACTTGAATCTTCGATATGCACATTTTCGACAACTCCATGTTTAATGGATATGTCGAGGGGGATGGTGGGTGAGATATTACTTAAGTTCCTTTCCTAGAACATATCGTGTGTAGACGCAGAAACAGAAGAAATGATGACAACGGGTTGCGGGGTTGAGATCCGTTGGTAACTCTCAATGGTGTGTTGTTCTAGGAAGAGAATGGAGTGATGATGTCCATCATCCCAAGGGGTATCTTCCATGAACATAACAGACATAATCATCTCGTCTGTAGGAAAAATGACATGGAAAGGATCTAGAGATAGATCACCAAGAGAGGGGTATAAGAGGTTGTTGATTGAATGGCTTGATAAGCATATTCGACCGGACTTAAAGGCATTTGGTCGCCATAGCAAAGATGATCACCAAGGTTGGGTACTATCCACGGGTCATAAGACGTAGGGGTTTCTCAAACAGAGGTGGAAATCATGTTTATCAAGGAAAAAAATGGATGTGGAACATCAGGTGGTGGAATGGGGAAAGTACCCATCAAAGAGGAATCTTTAACAAGACCCACACTGACATTCTCATATCCAGGGGTTGTTTTCACAATGAAAGGTACATTTCTGGTACGTGTATCAGAGTTAAAGAAGGCCAATTGGTCCATCATAATTACTTTTCCTTGATGTGGGAAATGTACGACATGGAAAAGAGTGGACACAATTGTGCACATGGAATCGATCCAGCTATGACCAAGTAGAAGGTTGTAATCGAGAGGAGCATCAAAGACCTCAACTTCAACGTTGACTGTTTTTCCTTCTAACGTAATAGGCAACAAAGGGAGGACACCATAACGCTTAAACCCAGAGCCATTAAAGGCTTTGAGCATGTTGTGTGATTCGATTAAGGGAGGAGAGTTGATGGCCTTCCAGCAAGTAACAGACATGACACATGTCAAGGCACCCTCATCAATAATTGTTCTACAAATGTTCTTGTCGTAGACAATAACTTGTATTTGAAATGCGAGTTGAGGGGGTAACCTTGGAATGTGATCTTCCAAGTCAAAAATTATTAAATTTGTATCGATAGGGTTGATTCCACCAATATCTTTCAACAGTGCCTTTCGTTGTGTGGGATAACTCTGAAGGACTTCGAGGGCTGACATCTCAGACGGTGCTTGGGCCAAATCTTCTACAATACTATAGTTTTGGGCAGCAGGCACATGAGGATTGAATGTAGACTTTCGAACAACACCCTTCAGGGGAGGGACAAGAAATGTGTCTAGGCTCGATCGTTCGAGATGAAGAGGACCATTGTTAGGTGGAGTCGATGGAGATGTTTGGACCAAGGAAGGAGGTATTTCATCAACCTTCTCTTTGGAGGAATAATAATCTTAGGCTCGAGTGGTAAGTGTGATGTCATTCTTCTTTGAATCACCTATACACATTAAGACATAGGATGTATTAGAGGGGGAAGGTTGGTCATGAATGACCAATTGGGCCTGTTGTTGATAAGGAAAGGGTTGTGACAAGATGGTCGGGGTAGGCGGTTTCGGGGTCCCTTGAAGGAACTTAGTAACCTCGGCTCGTCTCGAACAATCCTTAGTGTAGTGATCATGACCACAGATAAGACAAGGGTATTGGGGTTTGCGCTTATCCTTATCATTGACAGGTTGTGTTTTGGTCTTATCAGATGGCAGATTATTTTTATCCTCCTTATTCTTACCCTTCCCTTTTCTGGATTTATTCTTTCTGGTAGGGGTAGATTGAACAGAGTTCACCTTAGAAGTCTTGTCAGCGGGAGGAGTAAGAGACAGATCATGTTGAACATTAGAAGCAACGGACTTGGGGTTGGTGGTAGAGGATTTTGTAGAGTGGGGTTGGGCATGGAAAGTGCCAATCACACCATCAACCGCATGAGAAGTAGCAGGGGTAGTTGAAGAAGCAGTAGTAGAAGGACGAGGTGCGTTAGGGAGAAAATCGTAAAGAGTACCCATTTGTGAGTAAACAAGGTCAAGGTATTGAGCACGACTGATCGCCTATTCTTCTATGACAACTCCACCCATGGCAATGTCACGAACAATATCATTCACAAATGATTTCATGAACCACTCTGCCAGTAACTGATCGGGAAGCTCAAGTTTGATGAGACATCTTCGCCGTCACCAATCATGAATGTGATCAAAGATATGAGTGGCTTTGGTTTGTTTAAAATAACTCAAAATTTTGGTTCTCGTTTCATATCGGATCGGTAACTGGTAGTGGGTGAGGAAAGCCATGGCGAGGGTGTTAAATTCAATGAAAAAGCCTCGCGGCAATTCTATATACCACTTCGTGGAAGAACCCATGAGAGTTCACTAAAAAAGACATAATCGAATAGAGACATCCATCAAGAAGTTGGATGAACACCAAAGGTGGAAATTCATTACATGATTTTTTGAGTCCTCTCCTGGTTTACCATCGAACTTAGGAATGTTGGAAGGTAGTTTGGTTGGTATGGCGGGCCATTGAGGAGAGTGATGGATAGGATCGTTTAAAATTCTAGACAGATCAGGGAGGTCCAGGGTGGCTAAGAAAGGTAATTTTCTATTCACATGGGGGTACTGGTGACTTTGGGGAGGAAGTCCCATAGGTATACCAGTAGGACCATAAGCAGTTTGCATATAATGTGAAGATCTGGGCAGATTCAGTTGTTGGTACGGAGGCATGTAATTTATAGGGATGTATTGGTTAGGGTGGTTCCCTTAAACAGGGATGTTGGGTCCAGCGTTCAAGCCCCAAATGGAATTGAATGGACCTGGATATGGTTGGCCTGTACTAGGGGGTATGAAAGAGTTAGTTTGAGTTTGTTTCCCCCCAGTTGATTGAGGATTATTTCGAATAATATAGTTCCAATACCGGGCCAAATCGAAGGTTGTGTCCCAATTGGGATTTGACCTCCAGGGTGAAAATGTCCGCCAACAGGAATATGGTAATTAGGTGTGAAAGACTGAATGGTGCCACTAGGGTCGGTTCCTCTGATAGGGGATGGAAGAGACCCACTGAAAGGGGGTCGAGGAAGTGTCAGAATAAAACCAGGAACAAGATGGTGCCCAAAAGGAGTGGAAATTCCAAGAGTACCGGATGGGATTTGTGTAGGAACAGGAATAGAAGAATTCAACACATGATATCTGGGAGGAAGCGTTGGGGTGAGTCTGGGAAAAAGTGGTGTGCCAATGGGGAATTGGTTAACCACCGTATTCCCGGTGTGAAGATTCATAGTATCTGGGACCATTGTATAATGGGCCATTTGAAGGGGGACAGTCAAGATATGGTCAGTTGGCTGAGCATCCGAACCAAGGAAATAATAGGTAGTAGTAAAAGGTATTGCGTCTGGATCGGATGTTTCAGGTAGCTCAGGTGTGACAGTGATATCAACGCCTGCTCCTGAGCTAAAGAGATCCTGTCTAAAAATGCCAGTAGTCCAAAAAGGATCTTGACCTTCAGGGCCTGTGAAAGGTCCGGTTGGTAATCCAGAAGACTCAACAACAATATATCTGGATGAATTCACTTGAACAATACATCTCACGGAGTCGGGAGGAAGTCGCAAGCCCTCTCAATAATCTGTAATTCAGAATTGTTCTAAGGATTCGGTTCTTTCCAGTCGTGGAGTGGCAATGTCTTGGACTTCACTCTGTTGAGGAGAGTCATCCGGTGAGTTGGTAAGAAAGGGTTGAGAACCTTCCAGATATTCTGGGGGTAGTCCTTGCATTCTACATGAACAGCGTGGAGGGTCAATGGTGATCGAGTGAAAATCTCACGAAATAAATTATATGGCCAACTTACGGAAACAAACAACACGCACTAGTAAAATCTAGGAATCAAAATAAGAAAAACAAGACCTTCCTATTCCGAGATCACTAGTTGGTGATGAAATCCAACGTCGTGATGTTGAGACAAGAAGGGGCTGGGCTAGGGTGGAAAATTTATGTTGATGACCTGCTTAACGGACTTACACCTTGGTGCAAGATCCCACACATAATTGTGGGTATACCCTCCAAGGAGCTCGAGTGAGTCTGGCCAACATCGATTCTAGGTACTGTGAAGACTTACCCCTCCACAGTCACCTTGTGTAGGACACTAAGAAGATAGGATACTAAAGTTACCATAAACAACAATGATGCCTGGGGGAACAGTCGACAGTCCGATCCACACGCAAGGGTAGGGTATCTAGCCTGAAATCAACTTGAGAGGCTTCCACTCATCATTGTGGGTATACCTCCAAGCAATGCTCGTAATACGTGCAATCTCTACACCGAGATCAACAAAGAAGGGTGAGTAACTCTGTCAATCTCAATGCAACCTCAGGTGTGACCCTTGTGTGAGAAGGGATTCCCAGGACAAAATGTTGCAAATGGAATTTGACACTCCCTATTACAAGATACTATTGTGTGTTTTACTCTTTGGAGAGTGTGTCTCACTGCCTATTCCAAAGCTCTAGCCTAGCTAATGTTGGTGCAAAAGAGCCCTAGAAAAAGTTACTAGTTGAATTTTAAAGTTGCGTAATATTATTAAAGGTTGTTGTTATGCAAGAGGGAGACAGAAATGAAACCAATGTTGTATAAGACTCTGACCCAATAATGCGTAAATAGAAATGAATGGTACAAATTTTTGTTCGATGAATTCTATCTACAACAGGGAAAGAGGATTTTTCTGGAATAATGCAAACTATGATGCACGAGCTCTTTTGAAATGTAATACCAAACAATCATTGACAATGTAAATTCACTATTCATTCTCTTTCAATATTTTAACACCAATATTTTCTGAATAAATGATTGCTTAAAAGAAAAAGAAAAAAAAGAAAAAAAAAATTATAAACCCAAAAATGGGGATGGAACTAAGAAAAAGTAAGCAACCAATGGAAATAAGATACTCAACAACACCCAAATCGATCTTTCAATGAAGATAAAAATAACAAACTAACAAGAAAAAATCTCCTCAAATGCACATGAACAAAAATTTTCAAGCAGCAAGCAATCTAAAAGGACAATTAATCCCAACTTTTAATCCAATCAAAGGCTTTTGATCAAACAAGCACTCGGATCACAGAATCTGAGATTATACTCTTGTTGATAAAAGGTCAAGAAACAAAAATTGGGAAAAAGAGTAAGAAGAGTTTTCGATCTCTGAAAACTAATCAACCGCAATATTTGAAGTCAAGAAATAGTCCAACACTAGCAAAAGAAATTCTTCCCAAATAAACAAACAAATTTGGGCATCAAAAAGACAGGAAGACCTAATCCAAAAATTTTGCAATTGAGTTTGGATCCTGGTAGTGGGATACAGTGCGAGAATTAGGGATTCTCGCAGTCTAGATACAGGCAGGGTGCGAGAAGGTCGCATTGGATTGAACAGCAGGGTGCGGACATCAATCATTCTTATAGGTCATAGAGAGGTAAAGTGCGAGAAGGTTTGTAATCAAGAAATTTTTTGAAAAAGGACAAAAATTTTGAGTGAACTTCTGGGTCCAGAGAGTCTATAAGGGTCTCTTATAGACTCATAGACTGGTTGGTAATGAAAAAAGTAGGTTGAGAGCAAATGGCCAACAAAAACTATAAAATGAGTTGTATCCCCAGTGGATTCACCATTTTTGTTATTGATAAATTGGTATATACGGACACTAACAGATCTCTCTAGATCCACCTGGATCTAGAACAAAATAGGACAGGACATGATGCTTTCCCTAAGAAACTATCATTGAATTTATTACCAAAGGAGGAACGAATGACATACCTTTATATTGCTTCCTTAGGTCTTTGTTGTTCCTACTTCGCTCTAGTGCTCTTATGAGATCAGATCCAAGACAACACAAACCAACCAAAGTGAAGATAGTAAAGTGTATTCGATGATGACCTATGCATATGATCAAGGAATTATGTAATAAAATAATAGTAATTTTAAAGGAAAGGGACATGCCACTGTATTATATTAATATGAAAGTAGAAGATACAACCAGATCACCTTGATGTTGCAAGATTCCTTTCGGTGTTCCTTTGTTCCAACACACACACTTGCTCCAAAATTGCATGAAGAAGATCCACTAGGGCTTAATGGACAAATGGAGGCCTCAAGCATCAATTCAAACAGGATTCCTCACACAATTCTGAATCTATTCTTTCATCAATTCTTTATTCAATCTTGCTTAACCTCTTCCTTGAGAAACCCTTCATTATATAGGAGAAGGGGATATGGTTAAAGGGATGAGGATGATCCCACTAAATCTGAGAAGTCAGTAGGATGCCAACCATGTGAGTTCCAACTCATTTTATAGAAGATCCTCTTCTAGAACCTTCGTAACTTCCTCTTCCTTTTAAGCTTTGAAACAGGTTTGCACCCTACCTATAGAGCAGATTATGAACACCTCACAGGCTAGGTATAGGGTTGCTTGCGAGAATCAAGATTCTCGCACCCTACAACATAGTCATCCTGCGAACTCATCTTAAAAATATGTTTTATGGAATAAGACAACAGTCACTTTTCTCAGGCAAAAGGTCATTATGAGAGCCTAAACACACAACTGTAGAGACACCACCAGAGTGACCAAAATAATGTGTAACAACCTATCTCATCTACTCGTTGTGTTCTTTTTTGTTTGTATCTCCTATGTCTAGTGTGTTACCTCTTCTTCTGTTGAATGTCCTAGTCTGGTGGTGTCTTTCCACCTTTTGTCTCTTCTTTGACCAATCCTCTCGAGACTCTCGTGGCTTCCTGCAGACATAACCTACATCCTGTGTTTCCCATCCTGAAGGGGAAAGTTCATGGTGACCCGCTACTAGGTCATTCAATTGGCCCTTTCCTCTTTTAAGAGACCGGTCTGTCAACAACTATTAACTACTTCAACTACTTCCCTAACCTCCCATAACTGATCATGTGGTTACATTCAGATCAGGTACGCTGGAAGGTGTAATTTTATTCTTAGTAAGCATAAGTTATCTTGTTAAACAAGATCCTTATTTTTTTCATAAAAACAACTCAGCTCCACCTCACCATGCCAAGTCATCAATCCTTTCTTCATTGATTCCCACTTGTGTATCATGGCCAGTACTTTCAAGGTTTTTTCTTCTCAATCAGTGGTTTGGTGTTTTAATTAATCAAAACATGATTTCATGCTTCATAAACATAACATATGAAGTATTAAGTATAATTACAGTCTTGGGGAAAAACATGGAAATACATTCCTCTCCCCCTTTAAAGAAACATTGTCCTCCATGTTTAAAAATACCATGTATATACAATTATACATAAAACAAAAATGGGTATGCCAATCTCATGGCATCTTCCATCTCCCATGTAACCTCATCTAATCCAAAGATCTTACATTGCACCTTGACCTGCACAACGACTTGGTGCCAGAGCATTGTTTATTTCCTCTCTATGATGTAGTGAGGTTCGGGTTGGAATTCTACCTCTGGTTCCACTTGTATCATAGTCCAATCAATAATGTGATTAGAATCATGTACATATTTTTTTAACAAAGACACATGGAACATATTATGAGCTTTAACAATAGGTGGTAATGCAATTCTATATGCTACATGCCCCACTCTTTCCAAGAATTCAAATCCAAGTGTGACTCTATCCATCGAACTATCCCAGTTGATTGGAAATATACACTTTCTACCATGCAGAACCTCAAACAGACTCATTTTCAATGACTCTTGATAACCATTGTTGTAGGAAAACTCTGCCAGGGGTAGATACTCTTCCCACTTCTTAGGTTGATGCATAACATGCATCCTCAACATGTCCTCTAGCACTATATTCACTCTTTCGCTCTTACCATCTATTTGAGGATGGTAGGTCATGCAAAATGCCAATTTCATTCCTAATCCCATGAACAAGATTTTCCAAAAAGTTGGAGTGAACTTGGCATCCCTATCCGAGATTATGGTCATGGGTAAACCATGCACTCTGAAAACATCTTTTATAATCACATTAGCAACATCTATGGATTTGAAAGTAGACTTAATGGGAATAAATTGAGTTTCCCTTCTCATCTTTTCCACCACAACCATGATCACATCATGTTGCTTGATTGTCTTTGATAGACCTGTAATGAAATCCATGGAAATCATTTCTCATTTCCCCCCTGGAATAGGCAAAGGATGCAATGGACCTGCTGGATTTGTGTTCTC
>JZKD02S1686291.1:180976-217818 GCA_000966675.3 Picea glauca
CCTCTTCTTTGTCCTCCAACTGCTTTGCTTGAATTCTCCTAAAGCTTGAGGAAAGGCTAAAGGGTTGGGACAAAACGAATTCGGCAATTTGGCAGAGTTTCTTTGCTATGATTTTCCTCCTTTGAATAGTACTCCTACCACTCCTTTTATAGGCTAGAAGGAGCTAGGGTTTTAGGCGAACTCTCGGCCATGCATGGCGGGGAGTTCCAGTTAACTGACCAAAAGCTTCTCGTTCCATCGGAAACTTTCCTGATTTTTTGCTTTGTTAGGTAAACGCTTGCTGTAGTGGGCCAGCCCGCGTTGCAACGCGTGCAGTATAAGGCCTGCCAGCGTTCAACCGCGCCCAGTGATAGGTTAGGGTGCGGGCTACTTGTTTTAAGAGGTTTTTGAAGAGTCTGTTCAGCATGGCTTTGGCAATGAAGGGCAACGAGTTGGCTTGATTCCAGGTGAGCATGAATAGTGCAATTTAGGGTTATAACAGTGCCCCAACCATATATGTTGGCCTCCCTTCTGACGATATTATCCCAATGGTCCATTTCCCAAAATTTAATGGTCCTTGAACCTAGATTTCTAATGGCTTTGATCGCACTAGAGCCTCTACCTACCCAACGGCTACTCCTCACTTAAGCACCCATTCTTCTTACCAATAGATGGGACCTGTAACGTCCACGACCATCAACCCCATGGTCGGGCCAACATTACTACGTGGAAAAACACTACTGTAACATATTATGCATTCTTATGAAATACAATTGCTTAATTACAGTTAAACACAGCGTAATCACATTAATATTGTTAGCATACATAATCCACGGCATTAACAATAATTCACGAATACAGCGGAATACATGTAAACATTGCTAGAATCACAGACATGCATATTTAATTGAAATTATACGCATGTATATACTTATCTTTTAGACTGGATGTAATTCACCAACTGCATGTAGACCTCCCACGAACCTCCCAGCCTTAGACCGTGCTGCTCATCACTCTCAGCAATAGGTCACCCCTAAGCTAGGACTAAGCTCCACTAGGTAGGGATTCCTAGGCTAGGCAGGGAATACAAGAAGACACACAGTCATAGGAGAAGGATTCTCTCCCAAGAGCCACTTATGCCCACTGCCCAAAGACTCTCATTCCCCACATGTTTGTCCCACCCCAAGAGTATACACCTTCACTGTCACCAAGACAGTCCATCGGTTGCTAACCTCCCTTCCCTTGGGCTTCAGCAACAGACTGGACCAGAAGTCTCCGAGCTCTGTGGCAGCTACAGGACTCCTTCAAGGAGTTCTCACTTCCTCCACACACCCTCTCACCTGGAGAGAGTCACTCACAAACTAGGTAACCTACCTCTTCAACAACAATCACCTCCCTCACACTGGCCAGCAAGCCACACGCAGTCCATCACTGCATGACCACAACAGTCAATTGGGAAAATGGGTATGGACACCCAAAATGGAAACGATCAATGCTAAATCATAGCATGGCTCTACTATTACAAGATGTGTTAAGCTTTCTGGCAAGCAACACAAGATGCATAGCTCAACAATTATGGAACATTCAGTTCTCCCAACCAACAATAGGGAACAGACTCACCTCTCTAGTTTCAGAGATGCGTAAGGTGTATAGAGGTTCAATCACAGAGGCCAAACGTGTACAAATGGAGGATGGAGGAATTGGAAAGTCGAACCCTGGATTCAGGTGATGGTTGGAGGAATGCCCACCCAACTCCTACGCAACAGTTGACGGAATGGAAAGAGAACCCCCAACACAGCTCATTTATTGGGTTAAATCGCATGCGCCTGGGTCGACACATGTCGTCCATGAAGCTGCATGCATCCCTCCCCAGGAACTTAGGACAAAACATAGATTTCACATGGATTTTGGGATAATATTAAAATATTATTCCCAAGGATTTAAGCCCCTAGGCTCCACACTTAGCCTCTCTTTCCAACCTTCCAGCCCCCAATCCCTTACCCAGGTTTTGTGGAAGTTTATTCCCCCATCACTCATTCATCGTGATCGGTCCACATGTAGAGATGTTTTGTATTAATACTGTGCATAATTAAATGTACAAAAATCAGGCTCTTGGCCTTCAACACTTAGGCTCCCTGGCCTAATAACACATAATCCCACTAGCTTATATAACTTGGCTCACCAGCCTTATAAAATTGAATTACAGTTCATAAACAAGCTTTATACTTCATAGACATGGTTTACAACAGGGCTCAGCCTTGGCAACATTACAATCCCCTCCCCTTATTTTTTCACTGTCCTCAGTGCAACTTTACACTGCATCTACAAGATTTTCAAAATTTTCAAAAAGATGTGGGTACTATGCTCGCATAACATATTCATGCTCCCATGTCGCGTCCTCAGGACCGTACCAAGTCCACTGGACCTTTACAAGCCCTATGGCTCGATTCCGGAGCTGTTTTTTTTTCCTGTCCAATATGCACACAGGATGCACTTGCAGGACACCTTCTTGCTCCACCTAGATCACATTCCAATCAATTACATGATTAGCATTAGGCATATACTTTTTAAGAAATGAAACATGAAACACATTATGTACAGTCATGGATGCAGGTAATGCAAGCATATATGCAACTGGCCCAATCCTTTCTAGGATTTCAAATGGCCCACAAAATCTGGTTGCCAACTTGGTGCAACTTCCCAGCTTCAGGGAACTCTTGTTAGCTTTCAATTTTAGGAAAACATGATCACCCACTTTGAACTCTCTGTGGGTTCTGTTCTTATCAGCATAAATTTTCTGCCTGTCCTGGGCAGCTTTCAAATTCTGCTTAATTTTTATCATTTGGTCCTCCATCTCCTTGAGAAACTCTGGCCCAACTACTGTTCTATCAGCTGGATTATCCCATCTCACTGGAGTATTTCACTTTCTTCCATAAAGTGCTTAAAATGGGCTCATCTTCAACGATGCATGACACCCATTGTTGTAGGTGAATTCTACCAAGTGTAGGTAGTCTTCCCATCTTGATGGTTTGTCCATCACATACATTCTCAGTATGTCTTCTATTACTCTGTTCACCCTCTATGTCTGTCCATCAGACTCAGGATGATAAGTTGTACTAAAGTTCAGATCCGTTCCAAATCCTTTGAACAATCCTTTCCAAAAATTCGAGGTGAATTTCGGGTCTCTGTCAAACACAAACATTTTAGGAATTCCGTGCAATCGTGCCACTTCCTTTATGAAAATATCAGCAACATCTGATGCCTTGTGAGTAGTTTTAAGTGGAATAAAATGGGTAGATTTCGTAAGCTTGTCCACCACCACCATGATCGAATCATGCAGCTTGCCTGTTCGGGGCAACCCCATAATAAATCCCATCCTTACTACTTCCCACTTCCACTCAGGAATGGGTAAAGGTTGCAGCAACCCTACTGGGTGCCTATGCTCAACTTTAACTTTCTGGCACTCCATACATCTGGCGATGTATTCAATGATCTCTCTCTTCATACCCGACCAAAAGTAATGGCTCTTGACCGATGCTACTATTTTTTGATATCCAGGGTGCCCTGCATAAGGCACATTATGCATCTCCTGCAAAATCATCTGTTTCAAGCACTGGACATTGGGTACAAAAATTATGTTCTTGTACAGCAGTATTCCATCTGTTTCCAATTTATAAATTTCCATCTTCTATGGAATCTTACCCTGTTGTAGCTTGGCTACCAATTCTCTGTACTACAAATCTGCATTTGCAGCCTCCAGAATTCTACTTTTAATATCAGTCTGATACATGCTAATGGTTGTAGCATGTAATTCATGCACCCTCCTGCTGAGTGGATCAACCACTTTATTCTCCTTTCCTTTGATATGCTTGATCTCAAAGTCGTACTCACACAGAAATTCCAGCCACCTACTTTGTCTAGAGTTTAAGGTTGGTTGATCAAACAAATATTTTAGACCGTTATGGTCTGTTCTAAGTTTAAAACTCCTTCCCATGAGGTAATGCCTCTATTTCTTTAGAGCATGAACTATGGTTGTCAACTCCAAGTCATGGGTTGCATAGTTCTTCTCGTGCTCTTTTAATTTCCTAGACTCATAACAGATTACAAATCTGTTCTGACTGAGGACCCCTCCCAATCCTTCTTTGCATGCATTAGTGCATACTATGAAATCTACATTTGGATCTGCAATCCTCAGGATTGGAGCACTGGTTAACAACTTCTTCAATTGCTGGAAACTTTCCTCACATCCCTCTGTCTAGTGAAACTGTTTCCCCTTTCTTTGCAAGGAAGTGATAGGGTGAGCTATCTTGGAAAACCCTGTGATGAACCTAATGCAATCCCCCTACCTCAGCAGGGTTCTGCGACCTCCCGGTATCTGGATCGATCTTCTTCTGAGCTGAAATGGATCTTTGGGCTCCTGCTAGAACCCTTTGAACGAATCCACAGGTCCCTTTTTCCTCTGGCACAGGTCTTGAGAAAATCTGCGCGTGCACACCCCCTTTTCGGCGCTCTTCTCTGTTCTGAACCAACACACACCTCAGCATTGATTCCTTTCCAACTAGCCCCTTCTTATCTGGTGACCTTGGGCTATGACCCAAGGTATAAACAACACACCTTTCATGTTTTGGGGTTTCAGGACTCCTGCATGCGAGCTCTCCCAGGCTCCTTGTCCTTCGAATCGTCGAAGCCTAAAATAGGTCCTAACTCCACAGCTGGCTCCTCTCTTAATGCTCGACCATGCGACCACTACCCGTGACCATGGTCCACTTTTCAGGATTTCGTAATTCGCGATTTCGCGATTCCGTATGCAAACAATTCTAGGTCCTTCAAACTCCGGATCCTAAAATGTCGAAAAGGGCTTAACGGGCTCTAGCTCCTCCCTTAGCCTCCGTCCATGCGACCAAGCCCTATAATCTAGGGATAAATCCTCCGAGAGCGTCATGATTTCGGGTTCGTGAAGTTGCGATGCAACTCCAACCTCTCCTCCTTCCAATCCCCAAAGTCCAAAATTTCCCCTGGACAATCAACGGTCCAAATCTGCCACTAAATGGACGGTCCTTGTTCAATCGTGATTTCTCCTTTCATGATTTCTGGGATGAGTGCCAACTGACTCTCCCCTCTGTTTTTCCCAATGACAAAATGCCAAAATCTCCCCCTTGAGAGATCAACGGTCCAGATTCCTCTTGAACCAACGACCACGATCCAACTGGATCGACATCCCACAACCTTTCGGGATTTTCCCTGAACCTTGACCACTCGCCACGTGTCCTCCTTGATGAACGATACTGGTCCTTTCGCGAATTCTCCTTTCGCGATTTTGACCCAGTCTTCTCCTTGATTCCCCAGTAGGAGGCGGTAATCCACTCAGGTACTTCTGAATCTTGACAAACTCATCTTTGATGAACGGAAAATACTTCAGTAATTCCAAAAAAATTCGTTCATACTCATCAATGGTCTGGTTGTCCATCTTGAGTTCAAAGAACTCTTTCATCTTTTTGTCATAATATCTTTTAGTTAAGTATTTTCTCTCGAAATACCTCTTGAATTCTTTCCATGTGATGTCCCTTTCCCTGATGTGCTGCACTTGCACAAGTTGAGCCCACCACATGGATGCCTTTCCCTTCTATTGATACATGGAAATCCTGCCCTCTTGATGAGAGGAATAATTCTATAGTTGAAAGTATTTCCTCATACCAAGCAACCAAGTTTCGGCATCTTCCTCCTTCTTATGTTCTCCATTGAACGTTGGAGGCTTGATCTCGTTCATTTCCCCTTTCAATTCATCCACCCCAGATCTCCTGTGCTTTCTGGTAGGAGATGGGCTTGAACTACTGTGTGCTTCCCTACTAGAATGCTTTGGGTAGCGACGACAATGTCTGCTAACACTCCTTGATCTTCTTTTCCTCTCAGGGGTCTTGCGACTCTCTGTCTTGCTTGAGTCACTCTCCTTTTCCAATTTCTTTTCTATTCTTTCCAAACTCTTCAACATCCTTAAGTTGAATTCACCCTACTTATCCCTGACTTTCATGAGCGTTTGGCTATCAACTTGGTGAGCCTGGGCATCTTTCTGCAATCTTTCAATGATTTTCATCATATGTCCTTCCTTATCCATCTCTTTTCCTTGCCCATTAGAGTTTGATCCTTTGACTCCCAAGTTGACATTCCTTCCTTCTCTTTCGTTCTTTGAATTGGAGGCAATCCGCACCTCTTCCATTCTCTGCTCTCAATGAAAACCCTATTCGGTTATGGCACTTGCTAAGCTTCTGCAAACACATGTGCAGACAACAAGGATTTGTTAGGTCGTCATTCTTAGCAAATTCCACACATTCAAAACCATTCTGATTAAGAAAATGCTTCAACTTCACAAATTTTTTGAGTTCTTCTCGGCTCTATAATTTTCGGATGATAGCTCCCTCTTTCTTAGCCCCTACCATCGTAACCAAAGGTTGTGACCAAATGCTAGACTACTAGGTGCTACTCAGGCTTTCGACCTTCAAAGAGTTTAAGGTACACACATTTATCTCCCGGAGTTTCAATTTACCGAATTCGCGTAAATCGGGTGGATCAACAGTCCATGTTTACCCAACATCCAATGGTTAAAAATCCTCTACATTTCTTTCGTCTTCGAAGATTTCGGGACTTTGGGACTTCGGGTTTCAAGGTTTCGGTAACCGGGAGTTCGAAAAGTAGTGACCCAAACCACTGGTCACTCCATTCCCTGAACTCTGATACATGATTTCTTGTAGGAGATCCAACGATCCTCAATGATTTGGATCCAACGGTCCAGATCTTTTCGGAGTTTCGTGAACTGGGAGTTCACGATGCAACGACTCCAAATCTCTTGTCACTTCAATCCCCGAATTCCGATATGGCAATTCATGTATGAGATCAACGACTATGAGCCTCCCCAAATCCAATGGTCCAAATCTCTCCTAAGCTTACGCCTGTCAAAGCTCTCCATCCCTAACTTCCTCGCTAGTTGGTTGGATCCGACAGCTCATGGCATTTTGGCACTTCTTCCTGGAAGCGCTCCACCGTCCGATTCTACCCTTGTTAATCTCTTTCACGATTCGAGACTCGGAGTGACCAAGAATTTGGCCTTCTCTCCAAGTTCACAATCCCTGAATTCACGAAATGATCCAACGGATCAAACCAACCAAGAGCAACGACCCACGTTTATTCTGGATCCTAGGGTGGCGAGTTTCTCCATCCACTAACCACCTTGTAACTTCTGGTTATCTTACGGTCCTCGCGATTTCGTGAGTTCTCCATAGGGAATTCTGATCGTCCAAATGTGCTTCTCAAGGACTTCTAGCCAATGACTTGGTACCCTCCTTCTGAAATTTCATTTACTTGATCCAACAACCCTGATTCCCCACGATCTGACGACTCAGATCTCATCAGCATTTCACGTATCAGGATTTCGTGTGTCACGAGGTCAAAAGATTTTCCAACTTCGTCCTCCCTATTCCCGAAATGTCGATTTCTTCCTCAACAATTAATGGTCCAGATCTCTCTTAGATCAACGAGTGTGAGGGTTCTCCTTTCCTACCGAAAAGATTCTATGGCTCCAACACTTCTGGTGTGGATTTCTCTCTCTCCCTATGGCCATATACCACACTGCTGTAGTTTTATAATACTGCTACACCTCCTGAGCTTTGTAACACAGTCAAGTAGTTTGTTGACACTCAAAAACATTATGAGGTCTGAAATTAGACCTCCAGACAAAGTTTCTTCTCAAAACCTCAGTCCAATGACCACTTATCCAGCCCATCCAGGCTCAGCATTGAAACTAGGGTCTGATACCATACTGTAACGTCCCCGACCATCAACCCCATGGTCGAGCCAACATTACTATACAGAAAAACACTATTGTAACATATTATGCATTCTTATGAAATACAATTGCTTAATTACAGTTAAACATAGCGTAAGCACATTAATATTGTTAGCATACATAATCCACGACATTAACAATAATTCACAAATACAGCAAAATACATGTAAACATTGCTCGAATCACAGACATGCATATTTAATTGAAATTATACGCATGTATATACTTATCCTTTAGACTGGATGTAATTCACCAACTGCGTGTAGACCTCCCACGAACCTCCCAGCCTTAGACCGCACTGCTCATCACTCTCAGTAGTAGGTCACCCCCGAGCTGGGACTGAGCTCCACCGGGTAGGGATTCCTAGGCTAGGCAGGGAATACAGGAAGACACACAGTCATAGGAGAAGGATTCTCTCCCAAGAGCCACTTATGCCCACTACCCACAGACTCTCATTCCCCACATGTATGTCCCACCCCAGGAGTATACACCTTCACTATCATCAAGACAGTCCATCGGCTGCTAACCTCCCTTTCCTTGGGCTTCAGCAGCAGACCGGACCGGAAGTCTCTGAGCTCTGTGGAAGCTACAGGACTCCTTCCAGGAGTTCTCACTTCCTCCGTGCACCCTCTCACCTGGAGAGAGTCGCTCACAGACTGGATAACCTGCCTCTTCAACAACAATCACCTCCCTCACACTAGCCAGCAAGCCACACACAGTCCAGCACTGCGTGGCCACAACATTCAATTGGGAAAATGGGTATGGACACTCGAAACAGAAACGATCAACGCTAAAGCATAGCGCGGCTTTACTATTACAGGATGTGTTAAGCTTTCTGGCATGCAACACAGGATGCACGGCTCAGCAATTATGGAACATTCAGTTCTCCCAACCAGCGATAAGGAACAAACTTACCTCTCTAGTTTCAGAGATGCGTAAGGTGTATAGAGGTTCAATCATAGAGGCCAAACGCGTATAGATGGAGGATGGAGGAATTGGAAAGTCGAACCCCGAATTCAGGTGATGGTTGGAGGAATGCCCACCCAGCTCCTACGCAACAGTCGGCAGAATGGAAAGAAAACCCCCAACATAGCTCATTTCCTGGGTTAAATCGCATGCACCTGGGTTGACACATTTCGCCCATGAAGCTGCATGCATCCCTCCCCAGGAACTTAGGACAAAACATAGATTTCACATGGCTTTTGGGATAATATTAAAATATTATTCCCAAGGACTTAAGCCCCTAGGCTCCACACTTAGCCTCTCTTTCCAACCTTCTAGCCCCCAATCCCTTACCTAGGTTTTGTGGAAGCTTAGTCCCCCATCACTCATTCATCGTGGTCGGTCCACATGTAGAGATGTTTTGTATTAATAATGTGCATAATTACATGTACAAAAATCAAGCTCCTGGCCTTTAACACTTAGGCTCCCTAGCCTAATAACACATAAGCCCACTAGCTTATATAACTTGGCTCACCAGCCTTATAAACTTGAATTACAGTTCATAAACAAGCTTTATACTTCATAGACATGATTTACAATAGGGCTCGGCCTTGGGGACATTACAGGACCCAAAAAACTTATAGCTGAGATTAAATCTCACCCTTATACCGATCAACGCTTCTTTTTTTTGGAACCCCTCTGTTTGGAGTGCCTTCGCTTCAAGTTTACAATCCACTCTAAAGATCTCACTCCGACCATGCGCCTCTCTGGTGGATCGAACTATCACCATTCGTCTAATCCAATGGTCTCTATGGTTTTTAGGGTTGAGATGATGGCCCGTCAAGGTTTTGGATTCCTCCTTCTTGGAGTGATTCTCACCAGATCTAATGGTTGATATCATGCACACAAAGTCTTGGAGATCTACAGTTCTTGGACTTTCATCATCGGACATCTACCACGATCCACTTCACATCACCTTCGACAACCTTACTTCGACATACTAACCTTGGGATCCAACGATCCATATTTTCCATTAGGCCTTCCTCTGATAGATCGACGGTCTCAGTCAACTTGAAACCTTCCTCTATGGAGTTCAAACACAATCTCATCTAGCCACTCTGAAAGTGGCACCATTCGACTAACGGTCTGGATCTACCCAACACGCCAAATCAATAGACTTAGTCAATTTTTGGATTCTACGATACCTTACCATATAACTCAAGGACTTAGGCAATTTTGGGATTCTACGAGACCTTACCATATCTCTTAAGGGTTTGAGGTCTACTCTCAGACTGTCTAAGGCCTACTAACTTAGTCTAAAGGAAGTTCTCTCATATCTTGCAAGATTTCCACATAAACATCGAGATCTCCTCGGGGTTGAAGGTCCTCCACTCCTCACAGAAACATCCCTGACTTTAGGGCAGTAGTACCACTCGGGTAAACAACATTTTTGTATGTGTGTTGCAAAATTTCCTCTAAAGTTGCAAGGTTCATAGGGAAACAGGCTTTCCATACTGTTTCATTTTCATAACTTATCTAACCAAGTAAAAACCATAACAGATACATTCCATTCATTTAGGGGTTTAATTCGTTGCTTATAAACCTTCACATTTTCCATTTAATTTAGACATTTACATGTATACAAACTTCAAACACAATTAAACAAACCAAAATATATACTTATCTAATCAGAGAAATGCCAATTCCAACTGACTAAGGGATGGTGCCTTTCCTTCCAACCTTAGGCCATATTGTGGAGTTCCTTCCTATAGTACGCCACCCCCATGCCAAGCCATGATACCACAAGGGGAATGATTCAATTGGTTTCCAACTCAGATGATGTAGGAAGGTTACTCCCCTTCCTCCTCTGACAACAACAAAATTTTACCCCTTCCCACTAAGCTCAAGGTCTCTACAGGTTTATCAAGTGGTTTCTCAACTGGATTTCCTCTACAAAAGGGAGTATCTTCTCTGCTAAATAGTCCCTTAGCGACCTCCCCTTACCAATGTTGTTTTTTGTCCAGTAAGCACCAAGATGCAACCCATTATTTCTCTAGTCCGGATTTGGGTCTTCTCTGCTTCAGGTTGATCATCATAAAATTGGACGAGTTTCCTATTTTCTTCAAGGAAGACTCTCCACTTTGTCCTTTCTTTGATTTGTACCAATGAAAACCTCTACTCACTGCAATCTTGGCATGCGAGTTCGTCACACACTCACTCTGCATCAGAGTGTTCTTTGTTCATTACACTATGTGTTTTTGTTTTTCGGATACCACTCTTAGCTACTCATTGTGTTCTTCTATTTCTGTCTCTCTTGTGTCAAGTCTGTTACCTCTTCTTATGTTGAATGTCCTAGTTTGGTGGTGTCTTTCCACCTTTTGTATCTTCTTCGACCTATCCCCTCGGGACTCTCGTGGCTTCTTGCAAAGGTAACCTACAGCATGTGGTTCCCATCCTAAAGGGGAAATTATGTGGTGTCATGTTGTCAGGTCATTCAATTGGCCCTTTCCTCCTTAAAGATACCAATCCATCAACAATTATTAACTACTTCAACCACTTCCTTGACCTCCCATAACAGACTCAACACACTCATGCACAAAAATAGTAGAACTCATAAATATTTTGATGCATGCAACAACACAAGTTTAGGATCTCAATCAACAATGTGAGTACGTCTTCATATGGGCTCTGATACCATGTTCAAAAAACAAAGTATTTTCACATAGGACGAATACCTTAAGCAACCATTCAAACAAACAAATCAAAGATTAGTACAAAAGTGTATTACATGGTTAAAACCCTCAAAGACGGAAACAGTGCATGACCCTGGCTAACACAACCACTTGAGACAATATATTAATGCAAAAGTAAAAAAAAATTACATATGAGATTCTCACAATCGATCATCAACGCATGACCCTCAATGCTCTTTAAATAAAGATCATGGACCAACTGGGTGTTAAAGTCGCAGATCAATATAGTCGTTAGTATCAGTATTGACGAGAATCTGAACTGTCAAATACTTTATATGTAGAACATTTCATGATCATTGGATTACATAACTACAAATGCATACTAATACATACTAAGGAAACACACTTTACTTAAAGACACTTTAGACCAAGTTGATCTTAACTAACTCTTAAGTGACTAAATATCCTAACAATGACAAGAAAATATTGTTGTTGGAAGGGATGCACCTAAGATCGAGCAAGCTATGAAACTCTTTGATCTATAAAAATACCATGAGCTAAGGCCACGTGCACAAAACAAAAGGACCGCGAATAATCAAGAGAGATACCTCATGGAGATGTGGTTGGACAATGCTAGTAGGTTGGTAAAAAACAATTTGTGGCTATATGTCTACTTAAGGAATAAAGTTGTAAAAGAATGGTGAGAAAACCTTTGAAAATTAAGGTTGCTAAGGAAGCGATGGGAGCAAAAACAGATGAATTGGGGAGCACTAGTTGGGAGAGCATGAAACTCAAGACAATGGAGGTGTTTGGGGGACAGAGAGAGCATAGTACGTTGGATGGACAAAGTGTGTGCAATAGAAAAGCAAGACAAGGCGAGCAGTGTAGTATGGACACAAAACCTTAGAAAAGATATCAATAAGGGCAAGAGACAATGAAGTGTTTTGAGGGACTAAGTGGGTGTGGAAACCAAGAAAGAAGATGCACCAATGCCAAATGATGAGGCTTGAGAAGCCCCATCTAAGAAAACCATGAATAAATTAAATAACGTCATAACCATAGAGAAAAATCAGATGACATTAAAAAACCTAAAACATTAAACTTATTCCTAGGCCAAAGGCCTTCTCATAGTTTTACTATGAATCCACTTGTAACTAACTACCATAAAAAAAAAAAATTAAACTAAAATATACACAATTTAAATGCAATAAAAAATGCTAAACAATGCAAATGCATTCAACTAAAAAGCTAAAAAGAACTAACTTAACTAACTAATTAATATTAATACTAAACCAAAACAATGAAAAAGGAGAAAGTTGCACCCTCATAGTAGGGGCATTTCTTGGACACTATTTTGGATGGGCACTCCTTGTTCTATATCATTGAACAAAACAACAATCATTTCAATGTTTTCTTAAAAATTGATGAAACTTGCCAATTATGACATATCATTAAATGCAAATGCAATATTGTTGGGAGAGTAGTTTATTTGTAAACTTTTTTCAAGGAATAAAGTGCATAGGAATAATGTAAAATTGATTTAAACTCATACACGATTTTGACCTCAGCGATTTTGACCTCCTAGTCTAGTCTTGATGTTTGATACTGGGCACTTAAATCTTTTCATATGTACCGTAGGTATTTGGTGGTTGAAGAATTATTGAAATGTCAGTTTGCATTGCTTAGATGGTAAAGGATTTTTTTATAGAATTATTTTAAAAAATCACTAAAATAACTAAGTTATATAAATAAGCAATAAGCATTTTGCTACACAATATTTAATGTTGTGATGGATGGTATCAGGGTTGGAATTCAAAACCCATTAACACGTTATAATTGATGGTTTTCTCTACCTCAATAACCGTTATGTGGGTTTTTAGGAAGAATCTTACCGTTATTGAAAAAACTTAACTATATTTGACGAACAAATTCTATCCCTGAGTGATTACGCGTACACCTATTGACAATGGGCACATTTAATAGGTTTTTAGTGCTTAATCATGTTTGTATGAACAAGATTAAATATTGATGGAATATTCTTAGTCGTCCCAATAAATCAATGGTTGTGATTTCAACCACTAACTTTCTCACTATTATAAAGACATCCGTTTACATGTTTATTTTTTTTACTTTTACTTAATCATATTTAAAATTTACTATAGTGGCTAGCTGATTGCCATGTCTAAGTGATTAATAAAGTTCATTACTTTCCATTTCTCCAACAACTTATCGTTTACTCTCCACTTCCTCCACCGTTTTCCTTCCCCTGTCGCTTTCATCTCCACTTACTCGACTGTTTCCTCCCGTATTCCATCATGACCACGTTCGGTGTTGATTCTGATTCCGGTGTTGAATGTAGTAATATTGACACTGGTTTGATCTGAGTAAAAACACAGTGAACACCTGACATCTATCGGCGTCCTGATTAAACACAGTGAACAGCTGACACCTATGGGCATTCACCAGCAGCGGATGAGACGGTTTACCAACCGTAAGCCTTTCGACGTTCATTAACCGCGAGTTAGCAGCTGTGCTAGTATATACACTCTCAAATCACCTTGATATATACGTCTCGATATATCCAAAAATATATATACCACCTGCCATAACATTTAATACTGAATAACTACTCAAACTCGTATCCCAAGATTTAAGGTCCAAGTTCCAATCGAGTTGCAGATTCAATCCTGTGTTTACCACGATTGTGTGCCTGCAATTCACGTGCGTGGATGTTGACAAGAATGCCTTTGTTCCAACTTCAAAGTCTCTGTGTTGTCTCTGTCTGCATGAAAGTCTCTGTGTTGTCTCTGTCTGCGCATGCAGGCAAAGAATTTCAAAAATGATACGAGATCGTCCCTCATTTAATGCCTTCTTCAAAAATCTGACACGTTGTAAATCTCTCATTTATTTTAGTCAGACTTGAAACATACTCGTTCTCCAGATCGCCATTCTATACGAGAAGCAATGGATGGCACTATGCAAACCGAATGTCGTAGTCGATTTGTCGTCATACGCACCACGACAAAATGAAATTTATATTTTTTTATTTTAATGTATTTAATTTAATTTATATATTAATTTTCATTAAAGGACATTCCAAAGAACACTCCTGCCAAAATGAAAATTTTCCATTTTTAATTCAATTTATATATTAATGTTAACTAAAATATATTTCAATAAATATAAAAAAAAAAATTAAAGGAAAAGTACTTATAAAGAGTCAATCTAACGTGAAAAAAGAGAAAGGTAACTTATATGGTATTTATAATATTTACAAATTAAAATTAAATGTATAATGGTATTTCTAATATTAAACTTAAAATTAAGTGTATGATGGTATTTATAATATTTAAAGTTAAAATTAAGTATAGGATGGTATTTATAATATTTAAAGTTAAAATTAAGTGTAAGTTAGTCATTGGGTCATGAGAGTTATTGGGTCATGTTAGTTTTGGGATTTTTTTTTATTAATGTGAAAACATTAAAGAGAATGAAGTGATCAATCCAAGGCTTATTTATTTTCTTATTAATGTGAAAGCATTAAAGAGAATGAGGTGATCAATCTAATGTTTATTGTATAAGAGGATTTTTTTTGGAACTTTGAATTAAGTAAGAAATTTTTTTAGGTACATGGTTATTAAAGTTTAGGGTAATTTAAGGGTTTGATGAGTTCATCATTAATATGGAGATATAGAGTTTATGAAGTGTTGGAGTTTTGAAGACTATTGGTTAACCACTAAGAATTATAATAGATTTTGATGCCTTAAAAAAAAGAAGAAAAAAGAGAAAAATGAAAAAAGAAGAAAAAAGAGAAAAATGAAAAAAGAAAAAGAGAAAAAAGTAGTATGGTTTACATGAATTTGTCACATAAACATTGTAGTAAAATGTTATGGTATTTTTTTAATGAATACTGTAATATCTATGTTATTTGCATTAATGTGCCACATGCACATTATCACTTGATCATGCACATCTTCCAAACTTACTTTCAATATTGTTTTTCCTATTACTAAATATCTAAATGAATTATATATATTTTTAATCCATTTTACATATTACTATTCGGTACACCAACTTCACCTTTATCTTTTTCTAAACACTTCATGCTTATCTTTTCAAAACCCATTATATTTAATTTTGGCTTGGAATACCATTGAGCATATTATATTAGTTATTCAAAATGGCCTAAAAAAATATTATTGCTACATAAATTTGATGAAGCAAAAAAATCCACACAAATATAGTTCCAAGTTATTTTAGGGTTTTTTTAATGTTTTAAGTTACTTTAGTCAAAACCTTTAAAAAGAATGGAGGAAATATGCCCTTAAAATTATGACCCATGAAATATGCTATACTTTTGCTCAAATTTCTACTTTCTTAACAAATAAATAAATATTTTTAAATAATTTTATTATATGCTATCACTACTAATACCAATTCTTATTAAAGAATTGCATCATAACTTTTGGGATCTGAATATATGCGTATGACCCATATAATTATGCTATACATCTCAATTTTTACTCAAATTTCTACTTGCTTAGCAAAAAAATAAATATTTTTATAATTTTATTATATGCTATCACTACTAATGTCAATTCTCACTCACTTTAAATTCTCACTAAAAAAATTGCGTCATAACTTTTGGGGTCTAAATATATACGTACCTACTAGCTACTCATCCTAAAGCTTTTTAACTTATTAAATCCATGTTATTGCTCTTGTCCATAGTTGACTCCATGACCACTAAGTGATCATGTACATCGGCTGGAGATTTCGACATAGTTTACTCCATGACCACTAAGTGATCATGTACATCGGCTGGAGATTTGGACAAGGCTTGAGCCATGCAGGCTAACAAAACTAGAAGGATGCAAGGATGAAATTGGAATTGTACTTCACCATTCTTGAAGGGTACCATAAAAAAATCCTCATGTATCTATGGACTAGACAAGAGAGTCCATTAATAAGTGGGAAAACACTTAATTTCATTTTATTTAATTTATATTTTTAAAATTTGAGATTTTGTATTTATTTAAAATGGGTAAATTCTGGAAAATAAAATTTTAATATAAAATTTATATAAAAATAAAAAATAGATTTTTATATAAATTTTAACTTAATTTTATATAAATTTTGAAAAAAAAATAGAATTGGTTTACTAATTAATTTACTTTTATTTAAAAACAAAGCCTAGATGATGTATTTGGGCAATGTTAAACTTAAAGTGTGTTGAGTTGTCAACACTTGGTGGGTGTTATGAAACAACTTTGCTTTAAGAATAATAAAATTCAATGAATAATAGTCCAACTTCATTTTACAATATATTTAATGTAAAAGATTATGAGATGAGATGATTTTAAGACTAAATCTCCTTAGTGTGTGTGTGTGTATGAGACAAATGATACAATTATAATGAAAGAGTACAATGAAGATTTCTAGCCTAGATACGAATATAACACTAAAAATGTAATAATTCAATATCTAGAGCTTACTAAATGGTTTTATACTTAACATGGAGCTTTGTCTAAGACTTAACAATGGAAGTAGGTGGCGTGAAAAAACTCAAAAAAAAAAATATGACACATAACCCATCACTTGTTATTTTTACACTCATTAATCGAGAAAAAAACAAGTTAAAGTTGTATCTAAAACTTTAAAATAGGAGAAGATGCTACCATACCCATGCATAATAACAAGGACAATGATATGCATGACAAGTGACTATTTATACAATGAATTATCGAGGGTTTCTTCATCTTAATACTACTTCCTCTCATCGTAGCCCCCTGCAATAGCCATATAACTACCTCTCAAATTGCACTTAGGTTTCACAACAAGTAGAGAAAGCCAACAAAAGAAAACAAAGAGTCAACTAGGCATTGTGATGAGTCGAGAACCATGGAGTATCGAGTTCTCATCTTGATCTCTAAGGCATAACAAACCCCGAAAAAGGAAAGATGTCAAGATTATCATTGGGAAAATGAAATAGACATAGTAGATGATAAAAAGAAGGTTCCACTAGTGTGAAGAGGTTGTACACCAATTCATAAACCACAACCAAATCCAAGCAATTTTCTATCCTCGCCAGCTAGGAAGCATATTAAAGTGTGAATAAGGCACAACGAATAACAAAAGGTTTTAATGTTGGGCACAAAGTTGCAAGAATCCAACGACTTCACAGGCTAGAGGGAAAAGTCAGAGAAAAGAGAGGAGCTACTAAGAGCTCCAACATTGATGAGGAGTTAGCCAACATTGTCCTTGATACAAATTTCTCTAGAAGTAAGAACTTTGGATACTCCCTCACACTAGATTTGCATTGGCATACCAAGGAACATATTGCTTGTCATATAGACACTATGGAAGAAGGGCCATTGACACAACGTTGCAAGTAATTAAAAAGTTACAACCACTGAATAACAAATGTCATGTTCTACTATAAGTCATTTAAGACTCTAACATGATTTTAAGTACAAATTTTAGATACTCCCTCACACTAGATTTGCATTGGCATACCAAGGAACATATTGCTTGTGAACGGCTGTAGCTAACAGTGAATGCTGGTTTGAGACCATTGTTATGGGCTATATGCGAAACTATGCAGAGTTGTGGTTCAAAGACTGAGCACAATCCAAACTCCATATCAAACCAGCTATTCGATCCAAGGCGAATCGATCGGTGTATAAGCAAAACACATGGATCGATAAACCCTAAGATGGATTATTTACATATTTGCAATCGTATGTGTAACAGTTGCAAATGTGGAATCGAGACCACTGTAACCCATGTCGTGTACCCACAGTACTGTCAATGGTGACGTCGGCTCTTTTTAGATGGAATCAAATCTGACAGTGTATTCTTTTTCTTTGCATTTCAATGAAGTGATGGCAATCTTACTAGCCACGAGATCAGTGCGATTCTTAAGAGGTCACAGGTTCAAATCCAGAGGGGGTAGAGTATATATACTTCCGTAGACTTTATCAGTCAAATCACTGAGCGGAGGGGGTCCCTTGTCCCACAAACAAGGAGATCTCATACACCAATTTGGTGTGCTAGCTTCACCATGACCTTAAAAATAGATTATTATTATTATTATTATATATATGTCGCAATTTTCATGTGTAAGTATATTGAAATTTTATACGTTAATATAAATTTATTGTGGTAATTTAATTGTTTTATATTTTGGTTTTTTCATTTAATTTTGTTCAAAATAATTATATATATTTTTTTTAATTTTAACTTTAACACGGTAACTATATTTATATAAATATATATTTTAATTGGTTTCACTAGAATTCTTTTCAAAATCAAAATAACTAAACATTTTATCTATGAACATTTTTTTTGTATGGCATAGTTATGATGTATAATAGATAATGTTTTTACATTTTTGAGTTTCCTGCTTAAAGTTTTAACTTTAACATAATAACTATATTTATGCATAAATATATTTTTTAATTTGTTTGGTTAGAATTCTTTTCAAAATCAAAATAATAAACATTTTATCTACTAACAATTTTTTTTTGTATTAGATGATTATGATGTATAATAAATATTTTTTTTACATTTTTGAGTTTCACTTATGGTAAACAAAATTGATCAATATAAATTTAGTAGACAAAGTGAATCACTTTAGTGCTAAAATCTTAGTAATAAGGTTTTAATACTAAAAACTAGTTACAAAGCTAATTCTAGGGTTTCGAAGTGGTGACTTCACATAATTGAGTGTTTAACAATAGACTCATCACCAAATACATCAGACATGTAGAGTATTGAATATATTCTTAAGTTATAATGATAGTCATTAAATCTATTAAATCACTCCAACAAATTATCAATTTTCATAATTAAAAATATATATAATGAAATTTAAACCCAGAAAGTACAAAATGTCTTAACAAAAAACATAATAGGGTATATATATATATATATATATATAGAGTTTGAGTGGGCCTAATGGTTAAGAACATGTGTTTCCTCTTAAGAGGTCACAGGTTCAAATCCAGAGGGGGGTAGGGTATGTATACCTTCTTAGACTTTACCAATCAAATTGTTGGGCGGAGGGGGGTCCCTTGTCCCACAAACAAGGGTGTCTCATACACCAATTTGGTGTGCTTAAACCTAATCCCAACAAAAATGGTGTTGTCTAAACAGTTCAATTTTTGAACTTTTTCAAAACAAAACAAATCTTGGTGAAATTTTCATTTTCTATTGTTTAAATTGCATTTTTTAATGCATAAATAGATTCAGCACAAGCTCAATCACTTAAATCTGGAGTTCCAAAACTCCCAACAAAGTCCTTAGGCTGTGAATTTGTGAATTGAAAGTAAAGTTGTTTTTTTAGGTTTTGTACTTTACTGGAGCATGGATGGAAAATCTCCAGTGTGAGCGTTAGAATTCAGAGTGTACCAAGATTTTCTTTGAGAATAAGTATAAACCGCCTGTAATAATGATATTGATATTAATACATTAATAGATTTATGTTTTTCTACACAGTCAGCGCCTGAGACTGAGAATTGAACCCATCCATTCCGAGGAAAAAAGCGTTAAGTACTACCATAAATAAATTAACAGGCACACAGATCAGATCTGTTAACGGCTCCCTTAGTAGAAGATGACATATCCCTAACACAGAGTCCTCAGCTTCACTTCAACTAGGCAATAAATTTAAATCAGAACTAAATCATAACTGGTAAATTACATTATTATTATTATTACACTATTTCATCTGTCACTCCAATCAAGGGGGCTTACCTCTAAACGGATAATCTTTAGAGGGGAGTATACAGTGAAGGTGTATACTCCCGGGTGGAACAAGCATGTGAGAAATGAGAGTCTGTGAGTAGTGGGCGTAAGAAGGCTCCTAGAGAGAATCCTTTCGATTGCACTGTGCAGTTTTCCTGTAACCTCAGCTTAGTTTAGGATTCCCTTGCCCTGGGTGGAGCTTAGTCCCAGCTTGGGGCTGACCCACTACTGAACATGATGAGTAGTGTGGTCTAAGGCTGGGAGATTCGTGGAAGGTCTGCACGTAGTTGGTGGGATTACTCCAGTTTGAAAGATAAGTATCATTTATGTGCTTAATTTATATGTTATGCATGTATGTGGTGCTTGAATGTTATCATGTATTATGTTGCGTATATGAATTACGGTTAGTCCATTGATTCTGTATGGTAGCAGTAATTCTGTGTTTATTATGATTAAGTGTTTTAAATTCATTAAAATGCATATATTATATAAGTGTATATTCTGCGTAGTAGCATTACCCAGCCTGTGGATGGTCAGGGACGTTACAAATTAGTATCAGAGCATGGTTTCGACACTAAGCCTGGATGGGCCATGTTAGTTGTTAACGAGACAAATATTTTAGAGTGAATTGTTGTCGAAAGGAACAAAATTCGAGGTTCAGAATGTCCATGGGTGTAAGGAGTGTGTCGACAGAGTCTTTGACTCAAAAAGATTGGGAGAAATAGATTGAGTTTTCTCGTGAAGGGATGCGAAGATTTGCTGGAAGGAGTGCACAGATCCAAAATCTGACTAAGTGTCGAAGAAACCCTCTAAGGAGAAAGGGGTTAGAGAAACAAAGCTCAGGAGAAGGAGCGACAATAGTCGTTAGATCTTTTGTTGCAAGGAGTCTGGACCGTTAGATCCGTGTCCAGGAAAGCAAAGGAGAGCACTGAGGAGGAAACAGATCCCAAGCTGTCAGATCTGAGTGCAAAGGATCGATAGTTGTCTAATCCAGGCTGACAGGTGGCGCAAGATCCACAACTCTGGAGCAAGAGCACTTTGGAAGTTCTGTGACCGAGGAGAAAGCGAAATAGCCGAAGTAGATCGCAACCATCCATTGCAAAAGACACGCGTCAAGAGATCGTGTACTTTGGGTGGAAGTACTTCGTGAGGAGGCAAGTGCTGTGAGTTTGAAACTCCCGAAGCCCGAAGTGTCGAAGTCACTCATAGCCATTGATCGTGAAGGAGGACATGTGTCGGTAGATCGTGAACTCCGAGGGAAAGCGCTCTAGGCAAAAGAGAGCATAGAGGAGTTGAAACTCCCAAAGTCTGAAGCTCTGAAGCCTAAAGAGACGAAGTGGTGAGTCATGATGATGTCACCTGGAGGTGACAAGGACAGATGGGATGTGTGTCACGTGTCAGTGGGTTTCGAACCCGTGGAAGGTTGAAATGGAATTTGGAACATGGTGCGTGTCACCCATCTGAATGGGCCACGTATCATCCGCTAGTATTCCACCATGTGGCATCCTGTATGAGCAGGGTTAGTGGGGCCTGAGGTTACGTAATGTAGTTAAAGGTTGGAGGACCCATAGTAGCATTGATCACGATACATCAAGATCAACGACCAGAAGACATTACGGGGACCCAAGTTGCACAAAAGTTAATTATCCAAGTCGGTCCCGCAATCCAAACCGTGATTTCACCGAGGGGTTACGTGTTAACGTCAGAAGAATTGTGGGATGAAAGGTGGGTTACTCCAAACCACCGTTGCATGCCCCCACAATTGGAAAATCATAAGTGATGTGACGTAATGACGTCAACAAAAGTGTCATGGAAGTGTTCGGAAATTAATAGTTCGGGGTGTTGGGGGTGTGCGGATGTGAAATCCTCCGAAGTCTCGAAGCTCCAAAGCTCCGAAGTCCCAGAGCTCACATGCTTGAAGTTCCACAGTGGGTGTCAGCCATTGGATGTTGGGTAGTCGTGGACTGTTGATCCACCCTACTTCGCGAGTTTGGTAATCTGAACTCCGAGAGATTGTTGTGTGGTGCTTGGAAATACTTCAAAGCCGAGGGTCAAAGGCCCGAGTAAGCGCTTATTTATCTAGCGCTTGGTCACGACCTATGGTCGCGTGCGTTGGGGACTGAGAGAAAGGGGTTAGTGCTTGAAAACTTCACAGAGCAGAGCCCCGAAAGAAAATGGAGTTTGAAAGTTTTCTTGAATCAGATTTGTTTATGAATGTTGTGGGAGTTGTTAAGGAATGATGGCCTAAAAAATTCCGGTTGTCTACACGTTGTGTTTGCAGAAGTTTAACAAGTGTCAGAACCGAATAGAGTTGCCACTGAGTGCAAAGAGATGGAAGAGGCACAGACTACTTCCAGTTCAGAGAATGAGGCAAAATGAATGGATGTCCATTTGGGAGTTGAATGATCGAACTCCAATGGACATGGAAAAAAGATAGATAAGGACGCGAATATGATGAAAATCATTGATCAATTGTAGAAAGATGCCCAGACTAACCGAGCAGATAACATGAAGCTTATGAAAGCTAAGGAACAACAGGGTGAATTCAACCTAAAGTTGATATGGAGCTTGGAAATGATCGAAAAGAAGTTGGATAAGGAGGGTGATTCAAGCTTCTCAGGGAGTCGTGGACCCCCTGAGAAGAAAAGAAGATCGAGAAGCGTTAGCAGAGATCATCGTCACTCCCTGAAACATTCCAATAAGGAAGCACGCAGTAGTTCAAGCCCATCTCCTACCAGAAAACATAGAAGATCTGGAGTGGAAGAACTAAAGGGAGAAATGAACAATATTAAGCCTCCTATGTTCGATGGAGAACATAAGGAGGAGGAAGATGCCAAGACATGGTTACTTGGCATGAGGAAATATTTCCAACTGTAGAACTATTCCTCTTATTCTGAAGGAAGAATTGCAATGTATCAACTGAAAGAAAAAGAATCCATGTGGTGGGATCAACTGGTGCAGGTGCAACACATTAAAGAGAAGGATATTACCTGGAAAGAATTCAAGAGGTATTTCGAAAAGAAATACTTTACTAAAATATATTATGACCGAAAGATGAAAGAGTTCTTTGAACTCAAGCTGGGCAACATGACCATTGATGAATACAAACGAAGGTTCTTGGAGTTGTTGAAATATGTTTCCTTCATCAAGGATGAGACTGTCAAAATTCAAAGGTATCTGAGTGGATGACCACCTTCCATTGGGGACAAGATTGAGTATGATGACCCTAAGACTATGGATGAAACTATAAGAAGAGCGAAATGCTTACGTGAACATCAAAGACAAAAGCCTACTTTTCAGAAGGCTTGGGATGACCAAAAGAAGTTTAAGAAAGAGCAGAGGCAGAAGGGAAATAAACCTCCCGTTTTCAAAAACAACCCTCAAGGAAAGCCATCGTTTAGAGAGCCAAGAATGACTGACGTAGGGGGACAAAGGCCAAGGCAGACTCCCCTCTAAAGATTATCCGTTTAGAGGTAATCATTTTAGGGGGCTTACCTCTAAACGGATAATCTTTTATTATTAATTCATGAATGCTAAGGTGGACATATTGAGTGTTGTCCTAAGTTCCTGGAAAGGGAACGCATGTTAAATGGAGTGCATGCAGCTCTAGGGAGACATGTGTCAACCTGGGCTCATGCAATTAAAACCCGAGTCAAACCGTGTTGGGGGTTCTGCCATTCCCCCATCCTCTATCTGAACCTGAAACCTCTGTCGTCGACCTCTGCACCCTCACGCATCTCTGGAACCAAAAACCGTGAAGCTGACCTGTGTTATTTTACTGTGAAGCCCGACACATCCTGGATATGGCTTGAGTCGTGTTGTGTCTTAGTGTGGACTGTTGTTGTTTTTGGATGTCTATACCCAATTTCCTACTGTTGTTGTCACCCATGAGTAAACTGAATGTTGTTGTTGTTATCCTTACATTCCGGGAATTGAGTTGAAACTGGTTGAAGAAGTGGGTTGTTAGGCCCGTGGTTGAAGAGATAGGTTGCCAGGTCTGTGAGCAGCTCTCTCCAGGTGAGAGAGTTTGTTGGGAAGTGGTTTTTTCCCAGAGAGAGTCCAACACCAGCTACGAAGCTCTGAGAATTCTTGATCCAACCTATTGCCGAGACCCTGAGAGGAAGGTGAAGCAACCGATAGACTATGTGACAGTGAAGGTGTATACTCCCGGGTGGAACAAGCATGTGAGAAATGAGAGTCTGTGAGTAGTGGGCGTAAGAAGGCTCCTAGAGAGAATCCTTTCGATTGCACTGTGCAGTTTTCCTGTAACCTCAGCTTAGTTTAGGATTCCCTTGCCCTGGGTGGAGCTTAGTCCCAGCTTGGGGCTGACCCACTACTGAACATGATGAGTAGTGTGGTCTAAGGCTGGGAGATTCGTGGAAGGTCTGCACGTAGTTGGTGGGATTACTCCAGTTTGAAAGATAAGTATCATTTATGTGCTTAATTTATATGTTATGCATGTATGTGGTGCTTGAATGTTATCATGTATTATGTTGCGTATATGAATTACGGTTAGTCCATTGATTCTGTATGGTAGCAGTAATTCTGTGTTTATTATGATTAAGTGTTTTAAATTCATTAAAATGCATATATTATATAAGTGTATATTCTGCGTAGTAGCATTACCCAGCCTGTGGATGGTCAGGGACGTTACAAATTAGTATCAGAGCATGGTTTCGACACTAAGCCTGGATGGGCCATGTTAGTTGTTAACGAGACAAATATTTTAGAGTGAATTGTTGTCGAAAGGAACAAAATTCGAGGTTCAGAATGTCCATGGGTGTAAGGAGTGTGTCGACAGAGTCTTTGACTCAAAAAGATTGGGAGAAATAGATTGAGTTTTCTCGTGAAGGGATGCGAAGATTTGCTGGAAGGAGTGCACAGATCCAAAATCTGACTAAGTGTCGAAGAAACCCTCTAAGGAGAAAGGGGTTAGAGAAACAAAGCTCAGGAGAAGGAGCGACAATAGTCGTTAGATCTTTTGTTGCAAGGAGTCTGGACCGTTAGATCCGTGTCCAGGAAAGCAAAGGAGAGCACTGAGGAGGAAACAGATCCCAAGCTGTCAGATCTGAGTGCAAAGGATCGATAGTTGTCTAATCCAGGCTGACAGGTGGCGCAAGATCCACAACTCTGGAGCAAGAGCACTTTGGAAGTTCTGTGACCGAGGAGAAAGCGAAATAGCCGAAGTAGATCGCAACCATCCATTGCAAAAGACACGCGTCAAGAGATCGTGTACTTTGGGTGGAAGTACTTCGTGAGGAGGCAAGTGCTGTGAGTTTGAAACTCCCGAAGCCCGAAGTGTCGAAGTCACTCATAGCCATTGATCGTGAAGGAGGACATGTGTCGGTAGATCGTGAACTCCGAGGGAAAGCGCTCTAGGCAAAAGAGAGCATAGAGGAGTTGAAACTCCCAAAGTCTGAAGCTCTGAAGCCTAAAGAGACGAAGTGGTGAGTCATGATGATGTCACCTGGAGGTGACAAGGACAGATGGGATGTGTGTCACGTGTCAGTGGGTTTCGAACCCGTGGAAGGTTGAAATGGAATTTGGAACATGGTGCGTGTCACCCATCTGAATGGGCCACGTATCATCCGCTAGTATTCCACCATGTGGCATCCTGTATGAGCAGGGTTAGTGGGGCCTGAGGTTACGTAATGTAGTTAAAGGTTGGAGGACCCATAGTAGCATTGATCACGATACATCAAGATCAACGACCAGAAGACATTACGGGGACCCAAGTTGCACAAAAGTTAATTATCCAAGTCGGTCCCGCAATCCAAACCGTGATTTCACCGAGGGGTTACGTGTTAACGTCAGAAGAATTGTGGGATGAAAGGTGGGTTACTCCAAACCACCGTTGCATGCCCCCACAATTGGAAAATCATAAGTGATGTGACGTAATGACGTCAACAAAAGTGTCATGGAAGTGTTCGGAAATTAATAGTTCGGGGTGTTGGGGGTGTGCGGATGTGAAATCCTCCGAAGTCTCGAAGCTCCAAAGCTCCGAAGTCCCAGAGCTCACATGCTTGAAGTTCCACAGTGGGTGTCAGCCATTGGATGTTGGGTAGTCGTGGACTGTTGATCCACCCTACTTCGCGAGTTTGGTAATCTGAACTCCGAGAGATTGTTGTGTGGTGCTTGGAAATACTTCAAAGCCGAGGGTCAAAGGCCCGAGTAAGCGCTTATTTATCTAGCGCTTGGTCACGACCTATGGTCGCGTGCGTTGGGGACTGAGAGAAAGGGGTTAGTGCTTGAAAACTTCACAGAGCAGAGCCCCGAAAGAAAATGGAGTTTGAAAGTTTTCTTGAATCAGATTTGTTTATGAATGTTGTGGGAGTTGTTAAGGAATGATGGCCTAAAAAATTCCGGTTGTCTACACGTTGTGTTTGCAGAAGTTTAACAAGTGTCAGAACCGAATAGAGTTGCCACTGAGTGCAAAGAGATGGAAGAGGCACAGACTACTTCCAGTTCAGAGAATGAGGCAAAATGAATGGATGTCCATTTGGGAGTTGAATGATCGAACTCCAATGGACATGGAAAAAAGATAGATAAGGACGCGAATATGATGAAAATCATTGATCAATTGTAGAAAGATGCCCAGACTAACCGAGCAGATAACATGAAGCTTATGAAAGCTAAGGAACAACAGGGTGAATTCAACCTAAAGTTGATATGGAGCTTGGAAATGATCGAAAAGAAGTTGGATAAGGAGGGTGATTCAAGCTTCTCAGGGAGTCGTGGACCCCCTGAGAAGAAAAGAAGATCGAGAAGCGTTAGCAGAGATCATCGTCACTCCCTGAAACATTCCAATAAGGAAGCACGCAGTAGTTCAAGCCCATCTCCTACCAGAAAACATAGAAGATCTGGAGTGGAAGAACTAAAGGGAGAAATGAACAATATTAAGCCTCCTATGTTCGATGGAGAACATAAGGAGGAGGAAGATGCCAAGACATGGTTACTTGGCATGAGGAAATATTTCCAACTGTAGAACTATTCCTCTTATTCTGAAGGAAGAATTGCAATGTATCAACTGAAAGAAAAAGAATCCATGTGGTGGGATCAACTGGTGCAGGTGCAACACATTAAAGAGAAGGATATTACCTGGAAAGAATTCAAGAGGTATTTCGAAAAGAAATACTTTACTAAAATATATTATGACCGAAAGATGAAAGAGTTCTTTGAACTCAAGCTGGGCAACATGACCATTGATGAATACAAACGAAGGTTCTTGGAGTTGTTGAAATATGTTTCCTTCATCAAGGATGAGACTGTCAAAATTCAAAGGTATCTGAGTGGATGACCACCTTCCATTGGGGACAAGATTGAGTATGATGACCCTAAGACTATGGATGAAACTATAAGAAGAGCGAAATGCTTACGTGAACATCAAAGACAAAAGCCTACTTTTCAGAAGGCTTGGGATGACCAAAAGAAGTTTAAGAAAGAGCAGAGGCAGAAGGGAAATAAACCTCCCGTTTTCAAAAACAACCCTCAAGGGAAGCCATCGTTTAGAAAGCCAAGAATGACTGACGTAGGGGGACAAAGGCCAAGGCAGACGCCCATTCAGTGTTGGGGTTGTCAGGGAAACCACAAGTACAAATATTGTCCCCACAAAAATGGCAGAGTGAGAGATGTCCATAATGTTCAGCGAGATGAAACAATGGAGAACATGGGCAATAGAATACCCAGGATCTACGCAGCCCTAGACAACAAGCAAACAAAATATCAGTCACACATGATTGAAGTGGAATGTATGATCAATAACCATCCCTTTACTATTTTAATTGATTCAGGGGATAGTCATAGTTATATAGACCCTAGGATGGTGGAAAGTTTGCAATTGCCAATAAGCAAGCATGGAAAATCTTGGTTAGTGCAGCTGGCCACTGGAGCCAAGAGAAAGGTTGTTGAGTTGGTTAAGTCCTGTCCAGTGGACTTGAATGGAATGAACACACAGACTGAATTGAACATCTTACCTTTGGGTTTCTATGATTGTCTAATTGGGATGGATTGGTTGGACCAACACCACGCCATCTTAGACTGTCATATCAAGGCATTCACTTGCCTGGATGAGGAAGGAAACCTAAGGAAAGTGCAGGGAATTCCAAGGGCAGTTACTGTTAGAGAAATCTCAGCAATGTAGCTGAAGAAGTGCTACAAGAAATGATGTCAATTATTTGCAGCCCATGTGGAGGAAACACCTAAAGATAAGGTGTCAAATATTGAAGATCATGCGGTACTAAGAGAGTTTGGAGATGTATTCCAGGAGGTACCCGGACTACCCCCGAAGAGAGATATTGACTTCTCTGTAAACTTGATGCCTGGAGCAGCTCCAGTGTCAAAAACTCCTTACAGAATGAGTACACCAGAGCTGAAATAACTGCAATTGCAGCTTGAAGAGCTTTTGAAGAAGGGGTGTATACGCCCAAGTGTGTCACCTTGGGGTGCTCCGGTCCTGTTCATGAAGAAGAAGAAGGATGGGACGTTGAGATTGGGTTGTCAAATGCACCCATTGTTTTTATGTGCCTAATGAATAGTGTATTCAAGGAATATCTAGACAAGTTTGTCATAGTCTTTTTGGATGACATCTTGGTGTATTCCAAGTCGGAGGAAGAGCATGAACATCATCTGAGGATGGTGCTGCAAGTGCTAAGAGAACACCAACTGTATGCCAAGTTGAACAAGTGCTCATTTTATCAAAACAAAATTAATTATTTGGGGCATATAATTTCAAAAGATGGGATAGTTGTGGATCCTAAGAAGATAAAAGCCATGAGAGAATGAACAACGCCGAAGAATGTAACATAAGTCAGATCCTTTATGGGTCTAGTTGGCTATTACAAAAGGTTCATTGCAGGGTTCTCAAGGATAACTCATCCTATCACTTCCTTGCAAAGGAAGGAGAAGACATTTTAGTGGATAGAAGAATCTGAGAGAAGCTTCCAACGATTGAAGCATCTGTTAACCAGTGCTCCAATCCTGAGGATTGCAGATCCGAATGAAGATTTCGTAGTATGTACAGACGCATGCAAAGAAGGATGGGGAGGAGTCCTCAACCAGAATGGATTTGTAATATGTTATGAGTCTAACACGCTGAAAGAGCATGAAAAGAACTATGCCACTCATGATTTGGAGTTGGCGGTCATCGTTCATGCTCTGAAGAAGTGGAGGCATTACCTCATGGGAAAGAGGTTTGAACTGAGGATAGACCATAACGATTTGAAGTATTTGTTTGATCAACCAACCTTAAATGCTAGGCAGAGTAGATGGTTGGAATTTATTTGTGAGTACGACTTTAATATCAAGCATATCAAAGGAAAAGAGAAAAAAGTGATTGATGCACTCTGCATGAATTACATGCTACAACCATTAGCATGTACCAAACTGACATTAAAGAAAAAATTTTGGAAGCTGCAAATACAGATTTGCAATACATGGAATTGGTAGCAAAATGTTGATTAAGATTTTTTTAGTGGTATAAAATGTATTTTTGGTGATAATTTTGTTTTAAACACATTCAAATACTTCACAAATATGTGATATAGTAGGCTATTATCCCTTAGTGGTGGAGCCGTTGATTAGGGTTTTCTAAAGGACTTTAAGATTCTTAATTTTAACAATAAAATTATATATTTACACTAATTATGATATTGTAGATAAATCTTTAGATCTATTTCATGAAATCAATTATATATGGTAATTATCATAACTAATAATTACAACAAACTATCAAGGATTCTACTAAATTTATGATATTGTAGATAGATCTTTAGATCTATTTCATGAAATCAATTATATATGGTAATTATCATAACTAATAATTACAACAAACTATCAAGGATTCTAATTCTCTTTCTTTTTGGTTTCTGCCATCTGGAATGTAGGGTTGTTTCTAATTTTTTGGTTTCTGGGAAGTGATGGGTTGTTTCTATCAAATATTCTACTAAATTTACAGGTGAAAATTTATCAAAAACTAAAATCCATTTGCTAACAATTTTTTTTTGTTTTTGTTTCTGCCATCTGGAATGTATGGCTGTTTCTAATTTTTTTGGTTTATGGGAAGTGATGGGCAGCAATTAGACAGGGACAGCGACAAATTCAAATTTTTGGTTAGGATAAATTCAAATTTTCAGATGATATTTCTGGGTTCAAATCTCTCTTTGATGACATTTGTTCCTTGTGAGTAGATATGATTGTAAGTTGGCCATATCTTGATTCTTCTTGAATAATAGGATGTGCATTATTCAGTGGATGTAAATAGTCAGTTTTTTTGTTATCTAAAATGTTGTGGACTTTTATATTTTATTTACTTTAAACGTTTTTTTTTCGGTTTGTTTCAGAAATTGTAAGAACTGTATATTTGAGTGATTGAATTTATATAATTTAAGTATTTTAAAGTTTTTCAGGAGGTTGAATCCATTTATACATTCAAAAATTTTACCCAAATTTATATTATCGAATTCTCTTGAAAAATGTTAAATTTTTTTTTTTAAACATTGTTTCCTCCAAAATACCACAGAATCCATTTATACATTCAAAAATACAAATTAAATAATAAAAAATTGTGATTTCAGTGTTTCACCCATATTTATATTACCAAATTCTAGTAAAAAATGTTTTAGACATTGTTTTCTTCAAAGTAATGCAGTAATGCAGAAAAGACATTGGCTAAACGTTCTACCTTTCGGGTTTTTTTGGCCGAAATCCGGCCATGTAATTTTGGACAAAATCTTTATTTTCTGTTGTTTAAATTGCATTTCTAAATGCATAAATGGATTCAATTTGCTGAAAAACCCCTAAAACACTCAGATTATACAAACTTAGCTACTCAAATCTACAGATCCAACTATTCATCACCAAATTTCAAACAAAATCAAACAAAAAAAATTACCAAAAAACAACCAAAAGATCAGAAAATGAATAAATGGTAACTCTGACAGATTCCATATCTCGTTCATCGAAGCCGACTATGATATTATAGGCAGTCCGTAAAGCGTTACGGCATGGTTTTAAAGTCAAAATTGTCAAGTAATACGGATGAAATATTTTTCAAATTCCAATCCTTTCATTGCTTTTTGGATTTTAGATTCGCAATAAGAAATCGTATCAAAGTACGATTTTGGATGTTATTATGATTATTTATTTTTCAATAATTTTTTTTATTATTTTTATAATTTTGAAATTTTTTTTTTTTCATTATTGAGTTTTAATTAAATATAAAAATATATAAAAAAAACATAATTTTTAATATTGTGAAGCAAAAGTCAAACAAATTCATTATCAACTGTAGAGGAGAGAGAGTTTAGATAACCATATATTAGTGGACAATGTTTTCCACATCATGCTTTAATTTGAGAATCGGTGTTTCCAACTTTCTTTCTAAAACTTGAAAAACCACCTTTTTCATTTATTGGTCACCTTTAGTCTCCCATGTTGGAAAATTTGGGAGCTTACCATCAACCAACAAATCATACCTATTTAACTTATTAGTCACACCTATTGTCCTATATGGGTTGGAGATTTGGGAGCCATACCTTCCACCAATAACTTATAGTTGGATAGACAACACTACAAACAGGAGGAGGTTTTATTAGAGTCCCTTCTCTCTTATCTACTTTATATGAGTCTTTAATGTATGGAGCATTGAAATTCACAGCAATTAATACACTCTTAATTTTATGTATATATAAATTTATGGAAGGTCGATGTACATAAAAATATAAAAAAATAATAGATTATCAATTTTTTAAATAAAATATTAATGATTATTTTTTAAGATCTAATGTATTAGAATAAAGCAATCAGAAACATATTTTCAATATAAATATTAATAATAATTTTTTATATTAATTTTTTAAATAGAAGGTAAATTAATCCATGGAAACATTAACTAATATTAAAAATTTTAAAATAATCTTGTAGTATTATATAACTAAATAAATTTGCACTAAATAAAATTACATCATTTATATTCACTATTAAAATTAAAATTAAACAATATATGTTAAACCATTTTGTTAATAGTGTTTCCCAAATAAAGATTATAGTACTATAATGAATATCAATGGTTATAACAAATAAAGCTTTTAAATTTTGCAATTCATCATTTACAAATGCTATATTATGAGAGAGTCTATTTCCAATTCTAAAACAAATATTTCCAATTCTAAAACAAAGAACAAGCTTCCCAATAAAGTTTTGGATTTGTCATTCAAATATCAATAAATCAAAAGTTAAGATGGAGCTTTTTAATATATTTTGATGTGAAATAGAATGATGATTTAATAGATTGATTATTAGGATTGATCTAGGTTAGAATTCATTATAAAAAACATAAATCAAACTTTAATTGAAAAAAAGATAAATATTTATGATATAGGGAGGTACATAATAATGTATTAAAATCACAACCTATAGGTCATGGAGCAATGTAGTTTTAATGATAAAGACAAGGTTATTTTTTAGTTATAATTATTGAGACCATTGTGGCATTTTCACTTTTTTTTGTCACTAGTACAATATGGGGTTACACTGTCACCATAGCCCAAGTTACTACTTACAATTTTTTTTTGCTAGTGTGGGTTGATATTTTGTGCCATGAATTTGCATTGAATGCATGTGAATGCACATCAAATTTGCATCTAACTTATTTAAAAATGTTGAAAACATGTTATTTATGCTTTGTGTTGTTAATGCATCGACTAGCATCATAATTTTATCGTTTTTTGCATCATTTAGTGTTGCTAAAAAATGCCACACGTTGTGGGCATCATGCTTACATCGTATAGCATCGAAATAATGTCTCATATATAAATATATAACATCATATCAACATCATGTTAACATCATAATATCATATTTTATAAAAAACACATCTAATTTATGATGTTAAAAAGGTTGAAAAAATGTTATTTATGCTTTGTTTCATTACTGCATCGACCAACATTATAGTTTTGTCGTTTTTTCATCATTTAAGTGTTGCTAAAAACTTTCACATGTCATATCATGTTTGCATCGTATTGCATCAAAGTAGTGTCTCATATATAAATATATATATATATATAATTGTATCAACGTCATAATATTGTATTCTATAAAAACATACATGTGAAATTGTGGTCATATTTGCACACAATTCTTACATCATTTTTTCAAGGAGTTTCCATTTATCATTGACAAGAGTGTAGTCTATAGAACCTAATGTGAGGAATCATAATGTCACTGTGAAGGAAACGAAAATACCTGATATGAAGAATCATAAGGTAATTGTGAAGAGAATGATATAGAACAAGAGGTTGCAAACACTTATTTATTTATTTAGGCAAGCAAACAACCTTCTTGAAACCCATCACTTCTCATCAAAGTTCAAACTTATACACTACACTAAAGAGGAAAAACCACCATGCAAGCTACTATGAAGTACCTAGAGTTGTCATATACCACCCAAACTAGATTTATGCTTAAAAATTATTCCCTGTCATGTTATTTCATTTTGGTGGGTCTAATAAGACCTTGATAAGACATAATCAATAACATATATATGAATTGTATGAGTTTGAAAATAATTTATTAATAATTAATAAAAAATATTATATTTAATTAATGATAAAGAATTATTCCCTTGCATGTTATTTCATTTTGGTGGGCCTGATAAAACCTTCATAAGACATAATCAATAACATATATATGAATTATATGAGCTTGAAAATAATTTATTAATAATTAATAAAAAATATTATATTTAATTAATGATAATTTGTTATTATTAGGAATTATTTAATAACTAATATCCATAGTTGTACAATCACTCTCAACATTTTCAACATCTATGAAACTAGTTCCCCACGTTCCAAGAGTTTGGGAACTAGTAGGGAACGTCCCCAATCCGGGAACTTTTTTGGGAACTTGGGAGATTTTTGGGCAAGGATGATTTTAGGGGCTAAATTTCGCTCATGAGCTAATTTTCCATGGTTTTTCCCAAAAAACGATTCACTATTCTAAAAATGATTCGCCCAAATTCTATAGGATAAAATTATTTTACCTTAAAAATTGCCAAAATTTTATACAAACTATATAAAATCCTTAGAAATTTGAATATTTTTAGAAAAATATTGCCAAAAATTTATAGTTGGAATATGAAGGATTAGTAAGATTCACTAAGGTTTCTACATTTTAAAACAAATTTCCATCCTTAAAATCATCCCTGTTTTTGGAAGCTTCAACATCAAGAAAATTGGAGCTTGGGAACTAGTTTCCTGAATAGAAAGCTTTAAATTAAAATTCTATTAAATTAAAATGTAAATATTTTTATTCCAATATTACAAATACATAATTTATTACAAATATTTTCATTATATTTAATTAAAATATCATTAAAAAGAAAAGACTAAACTACACTAAATATTATTAAGTAAAAATTTAACACTACTCACTTTATAGTTGTGGATATGAAATTTTTTTAATGCATGTGCATTTTTCTTCACAGACTAAACATGAAAGTAGAATAAATCAATACCCTATCCATGCCAAGCATTTTCTCCAATCAACCAACCATATCATTGATTTTTATTGTATTTCCAAATTACAAGAGTATCATTATTTAGCTTTTTCCAAGAAGAATAATGCTTCAAATTTACAAAGGTGTTTGAAGTTTATATATGTAAGTTTAATTTTTAAAAGAAGTTAAAACTTTGTATATGTATTTTCAATTTTGTTTCTCATTTTATAATCGAATATTTATGGATGACCTAACCTTCGTTGCAAATTTGGGGGGAACTTCTACTTGTTTCAGACACTCCTATCCACATTCCCAACATTCCCATTTTACAAAAATTATAATTAATACTAAAAATTACAATTAATAATATTAATAATCGATTAATACTATGATAAATTATAATAAATTACTAATGACAATCATAGTCCACAATCATAGTCCACTATGTTCTTTGAAATATTTATATCCATCAATTACTCCAAAGTAAAACAATGAATATAAGTAATCAAAACATTTAAAGCCTATTTATGTTTGAATGCTTATTAATTGGTTGATCCAAACATTGGTTCATTTCTATTCATTAAAATGTAGCTTGTGAATTAGCAACTTTGTTTCATTTAAATTCATAAAATAACAATGTGAACCCACTATATATGTATATGTATTAAAAAAATCACTATGAGTACAATGAATACCACTTGGTAAAAATACACTCCTAATTCCACTTGATCACCCACATTTACTTGACCATTTACATTTACATCATCATTTTATTGACTTAGTGTAACAATCACAACATGTACATTTTCAAAACCCCTTTCCCCTTGAATCTACATGGAATAACAAACCACCAATTTTCATTAGAGGCATTAGGATGGAAAAAAACTTGCTCACAATGTTCTGGAAGCACACATGGTTCAACACAAGATGCTGACATTTCTTTATGTGTGACAATATAATATAATTCACTATCTAGGTCACATCTAAAAGATCTCATTCTATCAAGATTATCAAACCTTTTATATTTAAAACTCAATTATTTGTTAAATGGTATCAACATAATCAACTTGTCCTTTTGTTAGATTTGTATCCCTTGAACTTGCACAACTTGTTTGATCAATTGAAACACACACTCCATAATCACACGTTTGTTTTCCACAATCCACACAATACAATCCACTCTAAAATGATGACCATATGCCCACTTCGTGAGATATGTTTGTACCTACACAGATACAAAAAATTGCATATTAAAATAAATAATTAGACTTAAACTTGTAACAATACATAAACATGTTCAATTAAAATGTATACAATTAATCCCGTGATCAATCCAATATTTTTGGCACAGGGGCAGACCCATGGTTCAGCTCCAAGAGTGCACCAACAAGCCCTAGCTACTGGCCCTTTCGGCAACACCTGCGAATGATCCGTAAACAGGTCGAGTTCTACTCTCCCAAATGTTTACAATGTGAGGATCGTTAAATTGACTATGGCTTATACAAGTTTTATTGAGCATATTAGTTCATTTATCACAATGCATTAAAACACATAAATATAAGTAGATGAACATAGAATAGAGAAAAACACATGAAGGAAAATAAGAGAGAGACAACCGATGTTGATAACGGAGTTCACCCCTCCACCTCTGGGGCTACGTCTCCGGACCTGCTCCAACTGGAATGCAGATCTTCTATATTCCTGCTTCAAAGTGAGCTCTCAAAACTCTCTTACATGCAAGGACTATGGCTCTTCATTAGCTCAACACTATGGCTTTCAATAGCTAAGCACTCTCTCTTCTCTTCTCCTCCTCCTCTCCTTTCAACATGGCTCACATAAGGAATATATATAGTTTTTCCTTACTCACTCTCCAACTAAGAGAATTAATTACAAGATCCACAATTGTAGGATCTGATTACAAAGAAGGAAAAACAAGATCCTTAAAAGTAGCATCTTCAACCATCTTAGGCTCAAAAATGGAAAAGTCTCAAAACCACCCAAAGACTTTCCAATCATGCCCTTGATTCTCTCAAACTACAATTGAGAAAAATGGCAAATTGGTGTGAGGTGGTTTCTCACATGAAAACCAATTTCCATAATTAATAAATGAATAATATGTGAGACAAATTTTCTCTCACAAATATTAATC
>JZKD02S1686291.1:234972-260278 GCA_000966675.3 Picea glauca
ATTATACCTCCTAGTCTCCTATATATACCAAGGAGACATTTTCATTTTGAATCATCTTGTACTTGAACATTTAAGTGGGGTAAAAGGAGGTTTCCCTCTTGAAGAGGCTTATTATATGAAATTCTTTCTTTTTCAAGGCACTGAGTACTTTTTCTGAGGATTTTCTATGCTATATTGATATTTGGTTCTTAACATGAATCAACTTAACACAAGTGTACAAGAATTCCATGAGTTTGCTTAACCCTTTCCCTTCTGTTGGCGAGGCAGATGGATCAAACGCCTGAAGCATGCCATATTCTTTGATTTCTGGTTGTCTCTTTGATGAAGATCCTTCATCTCCTTTGAACTCTTTCCTTGCCTCCTCAAATATCTGTCTTTCTTTCTTAGCATTGAACGTTTGGGTCTTTTCTGTAGCCTTCTTGACTCCGTGGTCATTTTCAGTCTTTCCTTGGGCTACTCTGTCTTCTCCTGTAGCAGCGCCTCCTTGAGTAATAAAAATGACTCTAGGGTCCACTCTGCGAGGTTCAACATATATCAGTTGTACTTGTGGGTTCTGTTGGGGTCCTTGTCTTTCCTGAAGTTTAGCCAATAGCACAGGGCATTCCTCTATGACATGCTCGAAGGAGTTACAGTAACTATAGGTTGTGCAGGGATTCTGACAATCCCTTGTTAAATGTCCTGGCTGTGCGCAATTATAATAGATTATTTGTCCTTGGCCTCGACCCATACCTTCTCCTCATCTTCATCCTATGTAGCCACCACGAGGAGTGAAATTTCCTCTCCCCGGAGAGTTGTATTACAGAGTGTTTCCCTCTTGTTGTACTTCGCCTTGAATCTTGTATATGTCTCTTGACCTTTCATGCATGAGATCATAAGATCTAAAATCTCTATCATCATGCCCCACTGATTTATAGAATGTACAATACAAGTTTACGTGTGTTTGGACATACTTCTGTATGTAGCAACACTCACCTGGGCGATGCCTATTTTTGCATACATCGCACTAGGGTAGTTTAAATTGCTTTAAGGGGCTCGGTGCCCCTGATGCCAAGTACTCATGAAATAAGGGATAGTGTTCCTTATCATGGCCTTCAGATCTTCATCTTACACACCATATATCTTCCATTTTGTCTTTTCCCTTATCGTTCTTCATATCCTCAACCTGTAAAGACAAACTAGTTAGCTGGCTCATGATCTGGCTAATACCTGAGCTAGATTCTCCCATTGGTGCTGATTCAAGCTTAATGGTGATCTCCGAAGCTTCTGCTTGAGATGCAATCTTCTGCTGCATCAAAGGGATCCTTATGTGTGGTAACAACGTAGCGATGAACCATTTTTTGTTCTGTTCGTCAGGGATATGCAAAGTTAATCGACCTGTCAGGCTCTTGAATCTTTGGTCGAACTCCCAAACAGGTTCTGCTACCTTTTTTTTAATCTCTTTTAGCTCCGTAATACATTGTGACTCCAACTTAGGTTTCTTAAACTCTACAATCAACGCATTCTTGATCTCATTCAGGGGTTTAGGCTGTGCCAGTCCTTGGACAAGTTTCATTTACTAGCTTAGTGAATGGTCCCTTAGCATAGTGATGAACTGGGTTCTCTTGATGGCTTCATCGGTGATACTTTTAATATTCCATACAGCCTCACACAGAAACCAATGCTTATCTAGATCTTCAGATCCATCTCCTCTAAAAATAGGGAGTCTCATTTCATCTACCATACGATTGACTAGGGTTCTTTTCTGAGTAGATGTTGAGCTACTAGTAACAGTACTCTGAAGACTCTGGTGGTTCTGACTATTTTGACGGCTAAGTATTGTTGGGACAATAGGAGGATTAAAGTTACTTACTTCAGTAGTTCGTGCAATTCCTGAGGTTTCTGGCTCATTTTGGTGCAGTTCTTCAGCTTCCCCTTCTTCTGTTTTGGTGGGCTCTGGATGATCTTTGTCGGTTAGATCTACCTCTTCTCCACTATAGAAACCCTCTTCCCCATAGTTTTTCTTAAACAAGTTCTCAAGGTGAACTCCTTGGAATACTTTCCCACTGTGCGTATGTCCTGCTTCTGTGTCGTTGTCATTGTCCAAGATCTTGAACATTAGCTTTTTTAGGTCCGATCAATCTATTGTATCTTCAAGATGTGGTTTTCATGCAAGAGCATCTTGATTCTTAGTTTGAGGAAGTGAAAATTTTTTCCCCTAGGTCCTTTGAAAAAGTATCTCTTGGCTTGGCTATACAATTCTATTCTGTCAATAGCAAACTCAGTGATATACCCTCTAATGGTACTATCAAACCAGTGATCTACTACTCTGGATACAACGTTGTCGACTCTCTTGACCTTCTGGATCAATGTTGGTGTCCAAACCACATGTGTTACACATTAGTTTCGTCATCCCTATGATTGTTAATGACGTAAACCTGTCTGTAGTCTTCAGAGGGGTCAATGGCCTGAGTTCCTGAAGAAAGAAGGGAGAAGAACTTTTCCTGAGAAAAGAAGTTTCATTTTCCTTTATGAAAACCCTATTAAAGATGATTTTCGCATGCTGCACTATGGCTAGGGTGCGAGAATGTCTGATTCTCGCAGGCTGCACCATAGCTGGGTTGTGAGAGGTTCACAGATTTCTCTATAAGCAGGGTGCGATAATGCTCATATGTGGGAAAAATGAGAATCTTCTCAATGCTTCTAGAAGGAGAAACTTCCATGGTGAGGTGGCATCTGAATGGTTTGGATCTTACTTGCTTTCATGATTTAGTGGGATCATCCTAACCTCCTCACCCTATCCTCTTCAACTTATAAAAGGAGAGGAGTTCTCATGGAGAGAGTTAGTGGTTTTTGACTTGGGATTGTTAGCTTGGTTGGAGTGGCTTTGATATTTTCTTTGTCAAGATAGATTGTGAGTAGCTATCAGATCCATGGTCTCAGAATCCTTGGAGCAAGAAGTGTGTGGGGAACGAAGGACAGTTGGAAGGGACCTTACGACATCAAGGCCACGATTGTAATCTCTCTTTCACATTTAATATGATACAATAATATGATTCTTTCCCATAAAATCACTCTTATTTTATTGCATAACTCCTTGATCATATGCATAGGTTGACATTGAATGTACTTTGCTATCTTCACTTTGGTTGGTTTGTGTTGACTTGGACCTGATTTCACGAGAGCACCGGAGCGAAGCAGGAACAACAAAGACCTAAGGAAGCGATATAAAGGTATGTCACTCATTCCTCCTTAGTAGTAGATTCAATGACAACAACTTAGAGAAAGAGTCACGTCCTGTCCTGTTTTGTTCTAGATCCAGGTGGATCTAGGGAGATCAGTTAGTGTCTGCACTTATCGATTTATCCAATAACAAAATTGGCGACTTCGCTGGGGAACAGATTGTTTCCTAATTATTCTAGTTTCCCTTTCTTTGATTTCTTGTTTTCCGGTTTCTGAGTCTATGGGAGATCCATCTAGACTCTCTAGATCTAAAAGTTCACTTAGAATCTTTGTCCTTTTTCCAAATTCCTTTTGATTATAGACAGTCCCGCACTTCACCTATATACAGCCTGCAAAAACCATTGATTTTCACACCCTACTATTCAGTCCAGTGCAACCTTCTCGCACCCTACCCATGTCTAGACTGCAAACATGCCTAATTTTTGCACTGCACTTCACTACTAAGCTATGAACTTGTTTGTAAACTTTTTTGGATTGGGTCTTGTCATCTTTTGATGTCTAGTTTTGCTTTGATTAGCTAGATTGAGCTTTTGGAGCCTATATTGATCTATTTACAATCTGCTTGACATTCTTTGAGTTGCTTTTAGCCATTTTTGCTTTGTTTGGTTTTGAAGGATTAGTCTCTTTCTTTGAGTGTCTTTCAATTACAAAGCATGTGTTTTGTTTAGAATTGTTTAGGGAAAGATTGGATTTCTTTTGAATAGTTCGCTTTAAAAGAAAACTTTTAGTTTGGATTTCTTTGTTTTAAGAAAGTTCATTATTGCTTTTAGTGAAAATTTTGAAACAAAAGGATTTAATTTCTTGCTTTATATTGGATTGGGGGCATCCTTGCATTTGAAGTAGCGGAATTGCATGATTCTTGGCATTTTTTGATCTTAAATTATGAATCGTGCATTGGTGTACACTATTTTTTGCTCATTTCTTGAGAATATTGATATTGATGAGTTTTAAGATTTTGGGACATTGTGCATCTAGGAATGATGAATGTTTTCTCCTTCTCGTAGCATAACTTTCATCGAAATGAAAAGATTGCATCTTCATCTCTTTGCATAACTTTCGAGTCAGTCAAAACACCATATTGTCCATGCCATTTTCATTTTGAGTACCAATAGACATAAAATAAATCGCTTATAAAAATTGATTAGACATTTTTATCTTTTCTGGTAGCAAACCTACATTAGATTAGTCGTAGGGCTTTGGAATAGGTGTGAAAGATAACTTTCCAAAGCTACAAATAAACATAGTATCTTGTGATAGGGAGAGTTAAATCCACTTACTACATTTTGTCCTGGGAAGCCCTTCTAACACAAGGGTCAATCATGAGGTCGCATTGAGACTGGTAGAGTTACTCACCCTTCTTTGTTGGTCTTGGTGTAGAGATTACATGTATTATGGGGGTCGCTTGAGAGGTATACCCACAATGATGAGTGGAAGCCTTTCGAGTTGATTTTGGGCTAGATACCCTGCCTTTGCACGTGGATCAAACTGTCGACTGTTTCCCCAGGCATCACTATAGTAATTGGTAACCTTAGTGGCCTATCTCTCTAGGTTCTTCAAACAAGGTGACTGTGGAGGGGCAAGTCTTCACGGTACCTGGAATCGATGTTGGCCAAACTCACTCGGTCTCCTTGGAGGGTATACCCATGATTATGTGTGGGAGCTTGCACCAGGGTGTAAGTCTGTTAAGCAGGCCATAAATGTAACTTTTCCACCTGCTCTATCTTATCCCCTTCTTACTTTGTTACCACAACGTTGGATTTCATCACCAACTAGTGTGCTCATTGTGAGAAGGTTTTGTTTGTTTGCTTGCTTCCTAGATTTTTAGCGTGTGCTGTTTGTTTTTCCTAGAAGACTCTAGGTTGGATCTTTGTTTTAATGGTGTCAGTTCCCGAAATGACCAATGAAGGAACCCCTGCTCTAGGGGAACCTTTTGTTTTTCCTTCTTATGGAAACATTGGTCCTCCTCATATCGCTACTTTGAGCCTTCCAGGTCTCACTATTGGATTGCCAGTGTGGTTGTTTTCCACTCAGGTAATCCCAAATGCAGTAAGTGTTTTGGTCATAAGCACTTCCCCCCAAGAACATCAACCTCATGTTGATCCTTCGCCTTCCTCACCAGTAAGATCTTCTTCACCTTCTTCACTTGCAAAGTCTTCTTCCATTTCATCTTCTTCGTCGAGTGAAAGTTCTGAAGCTAGTAACCTGGTGAATAAGAAGAAGAAGAAAAGAAAGAATAAGAAGAAGAAAATTAAGCAAGGATCCAAACTTCCAACCACTATCAAACATGTTGGAAAACAACTAGTTACTGTTAATCATGCCGGGAGTGTTGACGATATCAAGATCACCCCAACAACCTGTAAGCCCAAGTACCCTTGCAGGCTTTGTAAGGGTAGCCATCTTCTTAAGGATTGCCCTGGTCTATCCAAGGTTATAGAAGCATGGTATGCACATCCTCGCCAACCCATGTCGTCAGCCTTTGAACAACATGATGATGACCTCCCGTCAACTAATCATGATAACGTTGGGAAGAAGGGAAGTACAGTCAAGTTCCCATGCATGTTATGCAAAGGGAGTCATCTCACTCACCTTTTCCCTCGTATGGAAGAAGCCTCAAAATTACTAGAAGACATGACTATTTCACAACCTCAACTTCCAGCTGCTTATCAAAAACTTTCTCTCAACCCACCTGTAGTTGATGGAATGATTACTTTGGACCCATCGCTGGTCAATCTGATTGATCATGACATCAATCTGGTCACATCCTTAATTGAACTAGTTGAAAAAGTGGTCAATCCGATCCCATCTTCGATCGATCCCACTCTCCCTTTAGAGAGTGTTAACAAAGTGGTTGATCCAATCCCATCCTCGGTCGATCCCACTCTCCTGTTAGAGAGTGAAACCCAAGCGATCGATCCTTTTCCAAGCATCGATCCCATTCTCCCATTGGAGAATGCAACCCAAGTGGTCGATCTGATCTCATCATCGGTCGATCCTACTCTCCCGCTCGAGATTAAACTCGATACTTCCCTTGTTTTTCTCATTGATACAGAATCTACCATGTCGGGGGCTATTCCTCCTTCTTCTGTGGAACCCCCTCCAAATAATGGGGCCATCCATTTTGATTGGGGTGTGCTAACTGGACCTCGTCTTCCCTCTCACATTCCTTTCCATATTACAGTATAGGTTTTTGGTCGAGACTTTCCTCAGACACTGATAGATGAAGGTGCGTCCATTAGTATTTTGTCCTCTTTTGCTTGGCAAGCTTTGGTTTTTCCTCTGCTTGTGCCAGTTACATAGAATCTGTCAGCTTTTAACAGAAGAACTAGTCAACCTTTAGGGACCCTTCCTTAGTTTCCTGTAACTTTGGGAGGGAAAACTGTCTTCATTGATGTCATGGTAGTCCAAGACCCCTTGGATTTTTCTTTACTCCTTAGGCAAGATTATGTCTATGCCATGAAAGCTATTGTGTCTACTCTTTTTCATGTGATATCTTTCCCTCACAATGGATGAGTTGTGACTGTTGATCAACTTTCATTCATTGACCCCGACTGGATTGCCTCCCTAAATGGTTCTTATATGCAGACGATATCTCCCCCACCACAGGTCAATTATGTGGCGTTGTCACCCATGGTTTCAACTTATGATGACTTAGATCCAGTAGTTGACATGGTGATATCTTCGATAGGGTTGTTAGAGACCGATCTCTTTACTCCTATCATGACCCTTGACATGGTGTCCTACCAGAGTGTGTTTCTTCCTTCCAGTGAAGACCTCTTGGAAGACATGACCGAGTTTTGTCCCTTGACATGGTGTCATTCCGAAGAATTGCTCTCTTAGAATCCATGATCAAGAAGAGAGACTTCGAGGATAGTTTTTGTGTCTCTGAGGCAACCTCGTTAAAAAATGAAACAAAGGTCTTTGAGCATAGTTTTCTGCTTTCAAGGTCATTAAAAAATGAAACAGATTGTCCCCCCTCTCTGTTCGAGTCAAGTCCCTCGTCTAGTATTTGAATATTCATTTCACCTACTTTTGCAGTTAAATGAAACGAAGCTTGGGGGGCAATGCTTTCAACCTCTGGACTTCATGCTGAATTTAGAGCCGCTAGTTTCTTAAGCTGGGGGGCTAAGTATCAACCATCCCTGTGTTATGCATTGGGAAGTCGCAAGCATAGTTTTCTATGGTTCAAGCTTGTGTAAAAATGAAACCACTTACCTCAAGCATAGTTTCCTTTAGTTCAAGCTTGTGTAAAAATGAAACCAGGTCCAAGCATAGTTTCCTCTGGTTCAAGCTTGTGTAAAAATGAAACCAGGTCCAAGCATAGTTTTGTTTTGTTTTAAATCTTGCGTAAAAATGAAAACAATCCCGAGCTTAGTCTTTGTTCTTTCTCATGCTCATAAATACATGAGAATAAGTTACCGAGCTTAGTCTTTGTTCTTTCTCGTGCTTGTAAATACGTGAGAATGCAACCGAGTATACTTTTATCACTTTTTCAGACTCATAAAGGTTATATGAAAAAGGAACCCACTGGAGTTCCCTTTAATCTCTTTTCAGACTCTCTAAAAATGAAAAGATTGCCAAGCGACCTTGTTCTCTTCACACTCATTAAAGTATTTGAAGAAAACATCTGTTGAGCGATATTTTATCTCTTTTTCAGTCTCATTAAACTACTTTACGAAAAAGGAACTGAGAGAGTTCTCTTTAAGTGTTTTTTAGACTCTATAAACATGAAAAACCCCTGATTTTTCTTTCTTTAGACTCATAAAACAAACATTGAAAGGTCCATGTGGGACTGAACCACTCCTTCCTAGGGTTCATTAAACATACTCCAAGGGACTCGTCTGAAGGTTGAGCTTACATCAACAAGCATATGTTATCCTCCTCAAGCTTGTGTAAAAATAAAGAGGTACTCGCCAGAGATGGTGGGGGAAAAAATTGAGAAAGAAATATGTCTAAACTTGTATTCCATGGAAGAGTTGCTTTTGAACATGACACCCTTTCACTCGCCTTGTGTCTATGTTGGAAAATCCACTTGTCTCCTGATCATACTCCTATAAGATTACAAATTGGTCCGTGATCCTAGTTGTTGAGTCAGTATTTCCAAGACAATTGTCGTGTCGTCAATATGTTCAAAGAGAAATACAACCTAGAAAGACTTCTATTGCGTCAGCCATTTCTGCAGTCGTTAATCCTTCTGTTGCATCGGTCATCCTTGAGTTAGTCCTGAATCACTTGTTACTTTGATCTACATCTTGTTACTTGTTTCGTGTCATTGATGTGGGATACATTAAGGCCCTCTTGTGACGAGTATTTTCCTGTCGACTTCAACTCATTATCCAGGAATTAGACTTAGAAACTAATTGGTACCTTGGAACTTGCATGCCTCAATGGAAGGTTTCCTCACTTTCGACAGTGGGTTTTCATTATTGACCCTTGATCGGGAGATTCTACCGAGTGTTCGACTTCATCTCATTAATTCACATTCGTTGGATTGTACTAGAGTACCTTGGGAGTCATTGACATTAATGGTGATTTCCCTAGCACTTGTTAACGGTTCTCATCATTGACCGGTAATCAAGTGGTTTCTACCATGTTCGACTTCAGCACATGTATTCACATGGTTAGATTCGTACTATAGAGTGGTGGAGATAAAGACCCTGAATCTTTTCTAACAGATTCAAGTTGTGTTGGAGTATATTTAGTTTGTACTATTGTATAGATCCACATTGAATGTCTTGTGGAAATGTTCAAATTTGAGTCTTTAACACATAGATCCACAGTGTATTTTTGGTGTCTATGTTTAGATTTGAGTCATAATGGCATGGATCCACAATGTATGTTTGGTGGCCATGACCTATCTTACTTGACATGGATCTTCACATGTCGACATTTATGCTTTGAGTCATTTGTATTATGAGTATGGGAATGCCTACCTCAGTGATGATATATTATTGTACTGTATTTCCTTGGTTGTTGGCAGGTTTTTGATCGACTGTTCCCTGTTCCCTACACAAACTCGACAAAGTATTTCATATATCACTCTGTTCTAACTTCATACTTTGGGGGGCTCTCTATTACACATTATTTTCGTCATCCCTATGACCGTTAATGATGTAAACCTATTAGTAGTCTTTAGAGGGGTCAGTGGCCTGAGTTCCTGAAGAAAAAAGGGAGAAGAACTTTTCCTCAGAAAATAAGTTGCATTTTCCTTTATGAAAACCCTATTAAAGATGATTTTTGCATGTTGCACTATGGCTAGCGTGCAAGAATTCCTGATTCTCACAGGCTTCACCATAGCGGGGTTGAGAGAGGTTCACAGGTTGTTCTATAAGCAGGGTGCGAGAATGCTCATACGTGGGAAAAACGAGCATCTTCTCGATGCTTCTAGAAGGAGAAAATTCCATGGTGAGGTGGTATCCGAATGGTTTGGATCTTACTCACTTTCCTGATTTAGTGGGATCATCCTAACCTCCTCACCTTATCCTCTTCAGATTATAAAAGGAGATGAGCTCTTATGGAGAGAGTTAGTGGTTTTTGTCTTGGGATTCTTAGCTTGGTTGGAGTGGCTTTGAGATTTGCTTTGTCAAGATAGATTGTGAGTAGCTATCATATATATGGTCTCATAATCCTTGGAGAAAGAAGTGTGTGGGGAACAAAGGACAGTTGGAAGGGACCTTACGACATCAAGGCCATGGTTGTAATCTCTCTTTCACATTTAATATGATACAGTAATATGATTCTTTCCCATAAAATCACTCTTATTTTATTGCATAACTCCTTGATCATATGCATAGGTTGACATTGAATGTACTTTGCTATCTTCACTTTGGTTGGTTTTTGTTGTCTTGGACCCGATTTCACAAGAGCACCGAAGTGAAGCAGGAACAACAGAGACCTAAGGAAGAGATATAAAGGTATGTCACTCATTCCTCCTTAGTAGTAGATTCAATGACAACAACTTAGAGAAAGAGTCATGTCCTGTCCTGTTTTGTTCTAGATCCAGGTGGATCTAGGGAGATCAGTTAGTGTCTGCACCTATTGATTTATCTGATAAAAATAGGAGGTCTAGATCTGATTTCAAACTGTGTGTCAGCTAACTTGGCTAACCAATTGTGTAGCTTCTGATGGATTCCTCCAAAGAAGATCTCGTGAATGTTAGTGAAGATGTATCTTTGTAGACAATCTTCAGTGCTTATTTTAGGGTTGTTTTTTTGGGCTTCAACGAAGTCCTTCTCTTGGTCCTCTATCCACTTCTGAATCTCTGTCTTCAATGGGAACCACCTTGACATTCCCTTAAAAATATTTCGGTCTTGGCAACAGAACCATTTGTTGGCACAGGGGCAGACCCAGGGTTCAGCTCCAAGAGCGCACCAACAAGCCCTAGCTACTGGCCCTTTCGGTAGCACCTACGAAGCAGATGCAGTCTCACCCGAAGAAGCTATGAGGGGGTTGTAGGACAGATATGTCTACAACTAGGGGAATATCAAGTGGTTCTTATTACAACAACAACATAACACAGATTTACCATTCAACTAGCTAGATCTATCCTTCACAGCTATAGATCTGATCTAATACAATGATGCAGATAACAATATAACAACAACAGAGTTCAAAGCATCAATCACACACACAACAATAGATGTACGTGGTTCACCCTTTCTCTAGGGCTACATCCACAGAACTGTGCTTATGATATATTAAGATAAAGTTTACAGTTCTGATCTGTGCTCTTGGCCAACAGATCCTTTCTCTTCTCTCTCTCCTTCTCCCCTTCCTGTGCACCCAGCTGTAGGAATTTATCTTCACACCCAGTTGAAGATATTACAATACCAGAAGGCTCTATCTCACAACACTTCTCTTACCCTTAATACAATATTCTCCCAATGAACAATAATCAATAACAAGGCAAAGACACAGTACCACCTTGACCGAGGTCCTCTCGACCTCTATTTATACATTATAATCCCTCACCGACAGCCTCAGGTCGAAACCTAGGTGTCAAAAACCCTAATTACCAAAACCCTAGGTGTCTACAACCCTAGGTCAACTTGACCCATTATTTCCAAGCTTCACCAGCCTGTCTTTCCTTCTTCATCTCGCGGTGCTCCAAGGCATCTAATGCTGGCTTTTTCCAATTCCTGAGTCATCCTCTGTCCATCTTCCTTGCTGATCTTTCATCCTCGATCTCCTCATCCAACAACTTTCTTTTCCGCACTTCACTCTATCTTTTCTGTTCTTTTTCTCACTTCGACCCAGTGATAGTCACTGTGTCTCCCACGAAGCTCACTTTTTACCTTTTCTTCCTCGTTCTTCGCTTTCTTCCATAACCAAGGGCCAACAAATATCATAGACCATTCTTTCACATCTAATTCCTATGTCCAATGAATTTAATCTACTTTCCTTGTTGGATAGTCTCAAATTTTGAATTTTCTCCTTCACTCATGTGTTTGTGCACTCCATAGGACATGAATCACATAATTTTGCGAGGATTGGGACATGCACTAGGTTTGACCTTCCAAATGATTAAATGTCTTACTATAATTTTTCACATCTCATCATACATCACCACCCATTTCCTATTAGCCTCCATACTGAACAAAATTAATTTATCCATTTTATCCCATTCATCCTCATCCACAATGTTAGTCAGTACTTAATATTATTCATTTTTACAAGGAAAATAATTATTCCCTCAAAAATACAATTATAACCATATATGTGTGAAATAAGTATATCACCTCTCATAAAATGTGTTTATCCATTTATTTCAAGTATATTATCCCCTCCTAATTGATCTTTATCATGATCACCGTCTTACATGACCAGATCATCTATATGAATTTGTTTTAGTGACTTGGACGTAAAAAATAAAGATTCATTAGAAATATGCCTTTGGGCCTTGCACTTTTTAGGACATGCATGTTTCCTTACAAATTCCTTAAGTGTTTCCACATACCTTGTTGACTCGAGGTTTTAGACCTAAGTTTCGAAAGGATTTACCAACAAATACCCTATTTGCATTGGCATATTCAATATTCAAGGAAAGAATAAGGTCTCACCCGAGGCGTGCATGAGAATCATAAAGACTGAATGTTTATGCATGTCATGATGGAATGATACAGACATGAAACACTTCACTTAGAGCCGCACATTAGATATTATTCATTAACATCAACATTCATATAAGTAAAACACAATGTAACCTCTATAACAACCTGCATTCATAATAGAGTACATGGTAGGAAGTAGAAACTTGGGCCTCATACCTTCTTTCATTAATCATAGTGAAACATTCAGATTAATCATAGTGAAACATTCAGATACATTTAGGACATGCATGTTTCCTTACAAATGCCTTAAGTGTTTCCACATACCTTGTTGACTCGGGGTTTTAGACCTAAGTTTCGAAAGGATTTACCAACAAATACCCTATTTGCATTGGCATATTCAATATTCAAGGAAAGAATAAGGTCTCACCCGAGGCGTGCATGAGAATCATAAAGACTGAATGTTTATGCATGTCATGATGGAATGATACAGACATGAAACACTTCACTTAGAGCTGCACATTAGATATTATTCATTAACATCAACATTCATATAAGTAAAACACAATGTAACCCCTATAACAACCCGCATTCATAATAGAGTACATGGTAGGAAGTAGAAACTTGGGCCTCATACCTTCTTTCATTAATCATAGTGAAACATTCAGATACATGGAGGGTCGTAGCTTGTGTAGAGAATCATTAAGCTTGAACCAGAGATCAGAGATTTAGATTTCGATCTACTTTCTCTCTCATATTACAAGAACCTAACATTACAATGAACTGATAGTTAACCCTTACATGTTTTCATGCATTCCTTACATCTCTATAGAAGCATGGGAATCATAACAAACTTTCCATCTTACTAACAACCTTGAAAATGACCAATTGATTAGTTAAAAAAATTGTTACAATGATTACAATGGTCTTCAAGGATTTGATATGCATGCATATTTACAAGTCCTTGCACACAATACAAAACTGGTGGCATGTGTAGTGAAAAATTGGTTGGTGCAAGTGTTGTATATTGGTGTTGCACAATATAAAACTTGTGGCACATGTGTTGTGCATCACTTGTGGCATGTGCGTGATCTTGCCAAAAAATTGGTTCCAACAGGCCCCCAACATTATTAGTTGGATTTTCCTCGAGCCAACAAAATTCCTTACAATGTGACTGAGGCGATGGATGACATCTTCTACATTAACTTAGTGATGAAGTTTTAGAACTCAGAGTCTATCTGATAAAAAATATTCATTAGTTCCTTCATGTCTTTGAAAAAACTTTCTACCTCTGTTGGCGTGGTCAACCCAACTACAAGCTTGATCTATGTGCCCAAATATATCATTAAGGATACCTTTATATGCACATTTTCAAGTGCATAGTGGTGTTGTTGGGCCTGCTCTTATGCTTCCAACGCAATGGCTAACAACATATGTTGGTTAGCATGGGAAAATGAAATCTATCAGTGAAGTCCAAATATCTCTATCATGGCCTCCTTGCACTTTGTGGATGTAAGGGAGGTCAACACTTTCTTCTTCTTGTTGATCTGCACCTCACTTATGTGTATGTGATATTCAATTATGTCAATTTCAGGAGAATTATGTAGGTGAGTTTGGCGCTGGAAGATGTACTCAATGACTCCCGAGAATCCTTCCACGTATGATTATCCTTGGTGTAACATATTTTCTACAACCACAATCTTTTGGTGCATCCCCCCATATGCTAATGGTGAAGGTGCTCTTCAATTATTGTTGAAGCTCTATGTTATATGCCTAAAGGTGTTGGAAAACCTCCTTCATCTTGCTAATTTTTTTTTGTGTTGTTTCCTCAGTCACGCTGGGGACTTGGGCATATACTTCATCCACTGCATTGATCAACAATGTATGTGAAATTGCCTCTGATTCATGGTGTTCCTATATTTCCTTACAGACAACCACCTCTTGCAAATGTCTTTTTTGGGTTTCATGGTGCTTATCTATCTCCTTCTCGTGCTTCTACTATAGGGCCATATAGGACTTAGTGTGTGTTTCATGTTCCCCAACTCATTCATTATCTCAGCCATAAATACTTATAGGTCCTATGAAGGTAACTAAACCAAGTGTAACTTTTCATAAGGAAATAACGAAGGCTCTAAACTAGTGGATTCCGTGAAGGATGTCAAGGATAATGGGTTTATTTGGTAAATCCTCTTTTGTGTATTGTTGCATAGTGACATAGCGTTAGTGGTGTTATCTATGAGCATTTGTTCTTGGGATTTGGGGTTGGTCATCAGTTTGGAAATGTTGAGCACATGATAGAGCTCACCCAATTGTTGTTTTGATTCCCTATGTAGAAGTTGTTGCACATCCAAATTATACCAGAGCACCTTGACGATGCTCTGAACTAGTTTTTGGGAAGGCCTTGGATCTTGCTTGGCATATTTCACTGCCACTTGAGAGGTGGAATAATCTTTGATAGGCATCAGTCTAGTCGAGAATGATGGACTAGATGCGTTCCCTATTGAGCTGGACCTAGAGGTTGGGCTTTGTGAAGTCCACGCTTGTTTTCCCTTCTTGGGTAGAGTGCTCCCTATGACTTGCTACGCCTGTTTCCTCTGGACCTCTAGTTGCTTATCTACCCCTTTGGATTTCTTTGCTTGTTTCCTCTCTTGCTTCTTCTTGGTTCGTGTTGGGTATTGTTGAATCTTGAATATGTTAAGGACCGAAACGACAAACTCACGATGATATATATCCTTATACATTGTTATAGAGGTGGTACTCCTCTTTTCGATTCTCTTGGGATTTATATAGATTCAAATGTGGGACTTGATAGAAGTTCGTCGCAGTAATTCAAAGAAAAATAAATATTGCGAGATAATAAAAGGAAAATGTTTTTTGTTTTCTTTTTAAAGAAAGTTCCCGAGAAAGGACCAGGAATCACACACTTCACACATTAAAAAAAATAAGCAAAATTTCTTCACATTCATCACAATTTAAGATAAAGATTTATGATCACATACAAATAAAAAGAAGATGATTTGCATGCACAAGATAACTTTAACAGAGTGGACACATGGGAAGATCAAATAAATATAATGATAGACCAACCTCAAATATGATATATTATGAAAACAAGGTTACAAAGCACAATTGAGATTGTTCCCAAAATAGTTCTCTTGAAATTTCTAAAAAATATATAGTCTGTTACATATTATTTGAAATTGTAAATGCGTTTGTCTTAAAGACTTGGATTGGGGCTCCCACAGACCATAAAGAAAATAAATACAAGAAGTATGATCTTAGAAGGAAGACGGTGGGCGGTAGAAGAACAACAAGACCTGGTAAGAAGAAGAAAAGGAGTTATCAGTCTTCGGTTAAACCTTTGTAGTGAAAGAGGTGGAATAACTAGATAAAGGAGTTGATAAAGAAAATTAAAAATGTTATCAACATAAAATTACTATGATGGTCTCTCCCCTGTTATTTGCTTGCTTATTTCCTTTTATCGTTTTCATCAATGATTACAGGAACCGTCTCAACTTTTTCTTTCCCTTCATTGGTCATTTTATCGATACCTTTATTGAACCATTCTTCGATGTAAATTTTCATTGGTGCCACTTTGATTTCATGTCAAATTTTAATGTTGAACAACTCGCCTCCAAGTCGCGTAGATCAAGGGAAATTCCATGTAATGCTTCTTCTATGTCCTAATTTTTTACGGAGTAATCCACTATCCAGTTATCTATGGTGTCCTCATCATATTCAATTATACCATAGAAATTTTCAATTGACAATCCTTTAAAAATCTCAATTTTCTCATCGAACTATTGTTTTGTTAGGAACAATGAGTTAAGAATCAATTTGGGATATTGGACTTCGTTAGTGCTTCTGGACAAGTCCACCTCTATGATCATTTTGAATAGTTCTTCTCTTCTATTTGTCACCTGGGTGCACGCCTGAACGATGTTATTTAAGTTCTTTATTTTTTCTTTCCAGCAGGCGTTCAACTGCTTGATCTGACTTGGAGAGGGAAGGTCTTCCTCTCTTCTCTTTAGCTTTGACATGTTGGAAAATTTAACACCAAAGGGTACCACAACATCAAGGTAAAAACCTTCCTCATTTTTTAGGTCGGTCTGTAAATACTCATGTAAGGCATGCACCCTTGAGAAAAAATAAATCATGTTCTTTCAAATTTCCCAAGCTTTTGTGATTAGTGCCATTCTTTTCTTGATATTATTTTCCACATAAATCCTGGCTGACGTGAGTAATCTTGAGTATCCCTTTAATTTATCAGTGGGCATGGTGGGCCTAACAATTTCCAAAGGGATAGAAAGAAATGGAAGAGGCATCAAAGTCTCCTCTAGTTCCTTAATCATTTCCTTTAATTTTGTATTTTATTCTTCAAGACCGCTAATGGAGTCATCCAATGCATCATCGTTTTCTCTATGGATTCTGGAAATCCGGGAAGGCCGCATATTTCTTAGGTTAACATCTGAATGAGATTTCCATTTTTTATTCTTCACATCATTCTTCTCAATAATTAATTTTTTAGATTCATTGTCAAAGAAAACGCTCTGAAATACAAATGACTCTTCTTCATCGAAGGTCTCATTCTCAATAATTAAAAAATTTCCACCGAAGGATTCTGGTGGACTGTGCCTCCTGGTTGATCAATGTTAGGAAACATTTTCTCAATGTCAGCCTCAAGCTCCATATGTTTGAGGGAGAAGTTGTTGATGTCACTTTCGATGCGATGCTCTTCTTCTTCTTGTACAATATTCTTCCTCTTCTTCCTTAGAGGAAGTTTATGTGAGATTTCAATTTTTTTTTGGAGGGGGGTTCTTATCTCCTCCTCCGTCTGAACTACTGTTGATCAATTTTCTAGATGGGTGGGGCATTGGAGAAATACTCTGAGATGTTGTAGTCTTGGGAGTAACATTTTGGGATTAGGCGCCCTTCTCACTAGGACCCTTTCCTTTCTGTTTGTAAAGTTCATTGGTACTGAGTACCATCTCCAAGTCACCAACAGTGTGAAGAGGAGCGCCCAAGTTTTTATTTTCTTCTTCTTCTCCTAAAACAATGTGGATAAATGAGTTGCTAAAACCAACTGTATACATCTGTTCCACAAAAATTCCGTTACGGTCAAAACCTTTTATCCTTTTATCATACTTGAGATTTAGGTTGTGGAAGTGGTTTGCAAATTCATCGATTTTGTTCATATTTCTGAATACAAACTCCTTGATTTTCCACGACAAGGGTATGGATTGTTTTTTTTGTTTTTCATTAAAAAAGTGTAACCAGAAATTATATTGCCTTGAAACTTCTGTAATGAATATTCTTTCGGATATATGGCATGGAAGGAAGGAGGGATTTCCTTAGAACCAAAAATCTTGTTAACATTGTAATTCTCCATTTTCTCCAAGGTTCCCCTTTTATCCAAGAATTTACTTTCCTGGGTGGAAATTCTGGGAGTATCTTTTCCAAATAACAATCCTTTAAAAACCGAGACAAAGTCATTGAAAACTTCATAAAAATGAAGGGAATCTTTGTTCCTCCATAACGCTTGGTACCAAAAGGTCACTAGGTCAAATTCGCAATTCACCTTCTTGCAGACAAACAATTTAGGAAAATGATAGCAATGTGCTATCGTGAATACCAAATAAGAGGCCATAAAGAATTTCTTAACCTTCTTGTTTTGTGACAATTGGGAAGATATTTAAATGGAAATCAATTTACCCCAATAAAAAATGGCTTGTTCCTTGACAATGAAATATAAGATATAAAGAATCATATGAGAAATACTAGCGGTAGTTTTTTGGCCGGCCACTCTGGTGAATAACCAAGCAATTTCTCGAAAGGGATTTTTGAACAAGTTGAACTAAAACCTAGTAATATCTTCAAGGATGGCCACTGGATTCTCCAAAAATTCAGGCAAGAGGTCTAGTCCATTGTCATGATTTTTCAAGAAGTCCCTGCAATCTTCACCTTTGAAGGTGAGTGTTGGCTCTGGTAGTTTTAGAATTTTATGAAACACTTGAGGTGAAAGTGAGATAGGAGAATGATCTTGAAGTTGAATAATCTGTTGAATTGTATATATTTCTCAACACACCAGGAAACCAATTCTTTGCAGTCAAAAACTTCAGGAACGCAACCTACACGAGCAATTTTGGATGTCCAAATTACTTCTTTCTGAGTAGAAGGGGAATAATAGTAAGAATATGCTCTAGACCACTAAAAGTTTTGGTCCTCACACACACAGATGTTCAAAGTATCTCTGCAGAACTACTGTCAAGTTGCTGGTGCCATAAGTTGATGAGAGTGTTCTCTTAGTCCAGATAATATTTGAAATGAGCGGTTGAGAGATATAATATAATCTTATGAAAATTGTTCTTTAATGTGGTTTAATAAGTAATCTCCTCGATCCCCTCGCTTATTAATGATGATATTTATAGGAACTGTATGATGAGTTATTATCATTAAACCATACTAAATTCATATTGGGAAAATCGCGATGGTGGTAGGGATGGACCTGAGCAATTAGGATTTGGGAATTTTTTAAAGCCCGCGAACCCGCGATTGAAAAAGGTCAAAAATTGGCTAAGTGTTTTAATGCAGTCAATCAGATTCAATATAGGAAGGATGAGATACTTGGGATCTCGAGGAGTCCGATGGTCAAAATGTAGATCACAAATCTTTTGGATGCAAAATGTATATCATAGAACATGGGATATGAAAGCTTGACCCCGCCAACTTGGGAACCCATGACTGCAGAAATGATTAAGTATAGGATAATGCGATGGTCGGTCAGACTCATGATGTGGGAGTATTGATGGAGATGAGGGTCTGCAATTTTGCCAACCTGCGAATCTGTCATTTTTGAAAAAATGACTAAGAACAATAAATAGAAAGGGAGAAAAGAAGGTAGAAAAGAAAAGGGGAATTTGGGTAAGTATAGAAGAAGGAAAAGAAAAGGACAAAAGAAACTGGGAAAATAGAGAAGGGGATGGAATTTTCGGAAAAGGAAATTTATCTCAACAACAGGCTCCAACAGTGGGATGATAACCCCCTATGCGTTGTCAAGAATCTAGAATCTCTCATGACCAGGTGCTTCCGCCCATTGGGTTATGGATTCAAAGTAAGAATATACAAACTGAAAAATAAAATTATATATAATGAGAATGAGTAAGTCTTAGGAGAAGAAACCTTTCAAATGTTTCCTATTGACATGAAGCATTAATATTTTACCCTTCATGTCTTGGAGCATATAGGAGTTGAAACCTAATATCTTCTCGACGACGTATGGTCCGATTCAGAGTGCTTCAAACTTTGTGTGCATCGACAATTTCTCCTTGGCCTTGTTCCAAAGTAACACTAGTTCTCCCTTCGATAAATTCTTTACAGTCATGCTCTAATCAAAATATCTCTTGACACTTTGTTGCCTTTGAGAGGTTCGATTAAGGTCTTTTCTCTGTTCTTCCTCCAATTTTAACAACTGATTGATCCTCCTTTGAATTGGTGAGCTCTCTTTTGTATCTTCGATATTAACCACATAATTCAGTGCATTGAGCTCACGGCTAATTGGCATTTCCGCTTCCTTTCCATAAACTAATGTATAAGGGGACATCCCAGTGTTGTTTTTTGGAGTCATTCATCTTGCGCACAACACATCAGTCAGCTTCAGATGTCGGTTCCTATGGTTCTTGTCAATGGTTTTATTTAGTATCTAAAAAGGTATTTTGTTTGTGGATTCAGCAAGGCCATTACCTTGTGGATAATAATTAGATGATTGACCCATGATAATTCCATATTCTTTGCAAAACTTTGTAAAATTCAACCCGATAAAAATAAATTTATTTGGGACACCAAATCTCAACAGAATATAATCTTTAAGGAATTTAATTAGCTATTTAGAATCAACCTTCTTTAATGCCACCACTTCTGTCCATTTCGTGAAATAATTTGTAGCCATGAGAATGTACATATTCCATTTTCTATACTTCAGATTAATTGGCCCGGAAATATCGAGTCCCCATTGGGAGAATGGTTGTTCTACAAATACAGGATGTAAAGGCATTGCATATCTCTTTATTTTTCCTGAAAGCTACTTGCATGACACACATTTCCTTATCGTGGCATACGAGTCTCTAAACATTGATGGCCAGTAGAATCCATCCCTTATGATCTTGTAGGTGGTGGAAATAGGGGCAAAGTGTCCACCGCATATTCCTTCATGGAATTCTCTTACCAGTTCTTGGGTCTAGTATTCATCAACGCATCTTAGTAGTATACCATCATAATTTCTCTTGAACATTATATAAACAATCAACACATATTGATTTTCCTTCATCTTCAATGTTCTTCGCTCCTTGGAGTTCAAAGTGATAGAGAATTTCCCGATCCTTAAGTAGAATAAAATATATCTGTACCAATCTGAATCAGCTAATGGTTCTCCTACTAAAATTGAAATCATTTCATCCATATAATCACCATTCGCGATGAGCTTGCACAAACCTTGTCCTTTGAAAGATTTTAAAGGTTTAATCTCGATATCATATTCTTGTATCTTTTCCATCCAGTTAGCCCATTTTCCCTCTCTCAATTGTTGATTCATAAGCATCTTCATTGGCGATGAGGGAACATAGGAAATAACATGGGAGTTCAATATGTACGCTCGATAATGTGCTACTACTTTTACAAGATCTGAGGATTTCTTTTCCAGTTCTGAATACCTCAACTAATAGTTATGGAGGGTTTTTATCATAAAACTTATTGGGATTTCTTCTCCTTTGGTATTCTTCTAAGTGAGGAAAGATACAACAATTTTCTTTGTAGCAAATGAATTGATGATGAAATCCCTTTGAAAATCTGGACTAATGAGGACTGGTGTTGTGGTGATTTCTCCTTTGATTTATTGAAAGCGTCTTTAGTATATGTTGTCCATTCGAACCTCTGCTCCTTTTTCAGCAACAAATTGATTGATTTTACAATGCTTGCAAATAAGGAACAACTCTTCGCACAAAATTGATCTTTCTGAAAAATGATTGGACTCCCTTCTTGGATGTTGTGGGGTTGAGCTAATTTATTGCTTTAACTCTTTCCGGATCTATATAAATCCCTTCCTTGCACACAATGTGGCCCAAATTCTCAAATGATGGATATGATCACCCCTTGTTTTTGAATGCACTGTCAAGTCATATTGATAGTCTGCCATAATTTTTCCTATCAAACCACTACATGCGTGATCCATGTCCCTCTGGAATGTGGCTCCAACATTCTTCAAACGAAAGGGCATTCTAGCATATGCATATGGCTCCCAAGGTGTGATAAATGTCGCCTTTACCCTGTCTTCCTTGCCCACCAAGACTTGGTTATATCCGTAAAAACCATCCAACATGGACATGCAAGCTGATCCAATGACTTGTTGGATAAGGAACTCCATATTAGGTAAAGAAAAGTTATCCTTTATGCTTTCTTTGTTAAGGTCTTTGAAGTCGACACACATCCATATTTCTCTGGTCTTTTTTCTTACAATAACAGGATTTGAAATCCATTCTGAGTGTCTATTGGGATAAATTATTCCTGCCTTCTTCAATTTATCAATTTAATCTTTACTAGAGGTTTCAGTTTGGGATTCATCATCATTATTTATTGCTTCACTAACTTTGCTTCTTCCCTCAAAGGAATGATATGCTGGAATATACTTTTATCGTAAGATTTCAAATCATCATAGGTCCAAGCGAACAAATAAACGTATTCTTTGAACAAGGCAATATATTGATCAAATTACTCAATGGTGCAACCAACTCCCAAGTTGACATATTTCGGGAAACTGTCAGTTCCAATATTGACTTTTTTTGTCTCTTGCACTTTTCTAACTAAAACTTCTTCAAGGAGATTCTTAGCATGACCATATTTCATAAAAAATAGATTCAGATTGTATACAATATTTGGTGATAACAAATGAGTGATCATCTTCATTAAACAAAAAAAATTCCAGTTGTTCATCGTTCTCAAATAATTGCAAATATTCAATGTTATTGGGCACGACCAGTCGGAAAGTTATTTCTACTTGGAAAGACGTTTTTCTTTGGATATCGTTTGAGTTTGACAATGAGGCCGACAAGGCTAATGAATATTCCTTGTGATTCTTGTCCCTTGGAATGAAATAAATGTTGAAGGAAAAGAAACATTCCATCGATTCATTAACTCTTTTGAAATATAACTTAAGTCTTTCCTTCTTGATTTTATAATTTTGGGTGACCTGATTAATCACCAACTTTGAGTCGCTAGCTGCAATTAGATGCTCTATTTTCATTTCTCGTGCAAGGATCATCCCCTGAATCAAAGCTTCATATTATGCCTCATTGTTAGTGCATGAAAAATCTAGTCTTACAACATGTGGATACATAATCTTACTTGGACTCAAAGAACATGCTCCATCAAATGACATCTTCCATTAGCCTTCAAACAAAAACTCTTTATTCTCTGCGTCTTGAACTTGATCTAGGATTTCGTTATGCTCTATGTCTAGGATAGAATAGTTTCCAATCCTGACATATATATAATCCTCCATCAATTCATTGTCCTTCTTCTTGAAAGATAAGGGTTTTCTAGGTTCACAGGGTACTTTATGTTAGAGTTTAAGTTATTATTACGTTTCTTTTCAATTTAATATATAACCATAGCATAGATAGAATCAATGAGAAAAACACAATCACAAGAGACACATCATTTATCCTGGGAAACCCTCATGTGGGAGAAAACTCAAAAAAAACTTCCTTAATATAGATAGCCAATACAATGCCAAGACAATAAATCAAACACTAGAGAATATCCTCTCCCAAGTAATGTGCCTCTCTCTCTTCCTTCTTCTCCAACTACAGCTACCAAACTTGCACTCTGGATGATTGAATGAGTGAGTGAACAACTGAGTGGTTGGCTTCCTTTATTTATACAAACTGGAAGGCGCTGAAAGGAGGTGTCTCTTCACTGGAAAGGCTGACTTCTCTTTCTGGGTGGTTAGAACCACATTAATTTTCCTAGGGGCCAACTTTTCAATTTGCATATTACAATTAGTGTTTGACCAATCTGCAAAAGGGGATTTAATCATTTACAATGCCCGATATGATCAATCCACAATAGGGGGTTGATCTAATGAATAATACATCAATAATAAGTAGAATACTCTTTGCACTTACAATATTTCAACACATTAATCATTACTCCTTCTTTTCCTAGTAGTACCATACAACTTCCATTGCTCATTATATATTCCTAGATAATAGATGTTCAATATCTTCCCAACACAACTCCATATGCTGTAGGAAGGTTCGCCACAATAATATTGAAAACAGTAATGATATGGGCAGCTGTCATAATCCATACGTAAAAATATTTGATCTCTCCATAAACTGGCACTTTCCTAGAATCAATTGCATATATACTTTCACCAATTTCATAATACTTAGTACAACTCATGCCCAATGCCTCCATGATCGAAAGTGTCATTATATTATTTGTCGTTCCAGTGTCAACTAAACAGTTATGTAGTGCAACATCATGATTTTCAATTGAAATGTAGAAGGGAGGAATTTTACCTCTCAACTTGGCATTTGATGGGCTCTGGCTTTGTTTCAAACTGGTAACAACAACTCCATTTCTTTCAGATGGATCATCTAACAATTTCATAATGTTCTATCTTTGCTAAGGAATCTTCACCACTTCTATAAAGGGAAAAGTTATCCTTAATTTACTTAAGTCCCCCACGACATTATACATCATTTGAGTGGAGTTTGATGCCATGTGTTTCCTTTTACTCCCGATGCTATCTGTCACCTTCTAATTTTCCCTTTTCTCATTAGCCTTTTCTTTTTATTTTTCTTTTTGGTTCCCTTTATTAGAGTCTCCTTTATTTTTTGGTCTATTTACAAATCCTCTTGTTCGAGCGACGTTTTCTTTCGAGTTGGGATCATTGTCGCCCTCTTCAAATATATACATGGACGTCTTGCATCTATCCATATGCATAGTTTTAGAGATTTCATGAGGTGAGTAATATTTTTATTGCTCAACTAATGGTTATTCATACACATCATCCAAAACAACCGCATTATGAACAGGTTGCCTTGGAACCTTTGGTCTTTGTGGATCATCTGTGTTTTCAAACCTCACTCTATTTTCTTGTGGAGGGTTCCTTCTTTGCTTTGGGATTAGCGTTCTTGGATTTGCCACGTAATTATCTCCCCTTCTTAGTCTAGTTATCTCGTTATGCATTTTCTTGATAGTTTTATTCATCTGTGCAATCTCAATCCTTTGCTTAGTTTCCTGGGCTGCTACAGGGTCAAACTTTACATTGGGTATGGTTCCATTGAAAAATATTCCTCCCATTGTTTTGTTGTGTGTCGGTCGAGGCTTGAATTCTTCATTCTTTCTTTAACTAGAAGCTCCTTTATTATCAATACTTAATCCTCCCAACTATATTTGTATTTTTTCAAATATAATGTCGGGGTCGACACTCATTTCAATCATAATTTCTTCCATCTCTGTGGCTTTAGTCATTAGTTCCTCTAGGGTATCCATTTGAGAAATTCTGATAGAATATTTTACATTCGGGGGAATTTCATTCTCATAACAACCGAGAATGACAGGGTCATTCGATCTTTTATCTTCTGGAATCTTACTCAAGGTTTTATTGAACCTAAGATTAAAATCTCATATCCGTTTATTCTTCTTCAAACCAATCTGGGTGAAATTGGTGAAAAGGGTATGATAAGCAATAGGAGGGGAGAACATAGTTAGGAACATAGCTTCGAGGTCATTAAATGAGTGAATTGATCTACTGGGTAATTTCATATACCATTCATACGCTCGTCCTTACAAGGTTTGCAGGAACAACCTTACCATGCTGTTAAGCCCTAATAATGGCTCATTACCCCTTAATTGGGGCATATTATAGTAGTAATTTTATTTTATTTATGTCGTCTTTAGGCCATTAGTTGTAATTATACCTCCTAGTCTCCTATATATACCAAGGAGACATTTTCATTTTGAATCATCTTGTACTTGAACAT
>JZKD02S1686291.1:298409-332287 GCA_000966675.3 Picea glauca
AGATTCTCATCAAGCCTTTTGATGTAGCACTTACTTCCAAAGACCTTGAAGTATTTTACCAAAGGATCTCCTCCAAACCATATTTCATAAGGAGTATTATTACTATTAATACCGATCCGACCTCTGTTCAATATGTATATTGTTGTTCTTACAAATTCCCTCCAATATCCATCAGATAATATTTTTTCATTGAGCATAGTCATTGCAGCCTCCTGGACTGTTCTATTCCTTCTCTCAACAATCCCATTTTGCTGAGGTGTTTTGGCAGTAAAGAATTGTCTTTTTATTCCATGGGTTTCATAGAAGAGATCAAAATCTTTTGACGTGAACTCACCACCATTGTCTGATCTAAGACATTTGATTTTTGTCTCCTTTTCAATTTCAACAAGGGTCTTAAAAGATTTGAATTTGTTAAGGGCTTCTGATTTTTTCTTGAGAAAACATACCCAACCCATTCTAGTAAAATAATCAACGAACAACATAAAGTAGGACTCTCCTTGTAAACTCTTGGCCCTTGTAGGTCCATAGAAGTCGGTGTGAACAAGCTCGAAAGGTTTTGAGGTTGAGTATTATTTTTTTTTGAACCTTATTCTAGTTTGCTTCCCTAGTTGACAGTGTCTACATATAGGATTTGAGGGCTTTATAATCTTTGGAAAGTTTCTTACTGCCCCAAGATTGTTGACTTTCACTAAATTGTCAAAGTTAGTGTGCCCTGACCTTCTATGCCATAGCCAACTTTCATATACTAAATTTATATGACACTCCTCATTCAATTTTGTATTTAGTATATATACATTCTCGGGAGTTCTAGGAGCAATACCGACCAATTTTCCTGAGTCCTATCTCCTAATCTCACATTTTTGGGAATCAAAGATGCAAAAGTTCCCTTGATCACAGGTTTGGCTGACACTTAATAGGTTAGGTTTCAGTTTTTCAACAAGAATCACATCCTTGGCTTTGTCTTTTCCCAAACTCACAATGCTTTTCCCAAGTATGTTACCTGAAGCATTTTAAATTTACCCTTTTGTTTCTTTAAGTTCAAAAAATTGTCCTTGTTTCTTGTCATATGTTTTGAGCACCCACTCTCAACATACTAGAGATCTTATTTATCTTGGGATTTTAAGGCAATACGACATTCCTCCTTTGATGTTGTTTATTTCCAAAGCTTCTTTTTCTCTCTAATGAACTTTTTTTTTTCTAAGACTTTCATTAATATGAAATTACTGGATTTATGTCCATAATTATGACATCTGAAGCATTCTAGGTCCCCTTCTTGTAGAGGTGTAAAGGAGTTATATTTTTTGTTTTTAACTTGATTTACTGTTTGGTTATCTTTAAGGTTACAGTTCTTAACCCTCAAGTTTTTCCTTCCATATGCTCTACAATTCATAGCTTTGTGTCCGAAATTAGAGCATGCAAAGCATTAACCAACGAAAATGTGAGGATACCTGTTTTGATAAACCTTCTTTGGAGTTGTCTTATATTCCTTCTTGATGGGTGGAAGTGGTCCTCTGGAGTTCTGATCATTACTTGTCTTTTCTTCATCTTTCTTCTTGAATGTACTGAGGAGAGTAGCTGCATGATATTTTGAGTTAACTTGGTTTTCTTCTTGAGAATAACCTATTCCATTTTTGTTACCTGAATCCCTTTGTGTGGTAATAATCTTATCTAAGATTTTAGAGCTATTTTCATATCTTGTTTGAATAAGTTTTGTATCAAGTTCTTTTCTTAGGTGAACCAATTCTGCCTCCATTCTTTCACAGGTTATTTGTTTCTCTTTAAGAGACTTCCCTAGACTTTCTTCCATCCTATTTGCTTCTAGGATTTGGTTTTTTAGGTTGCTCATGATTTTCTCCATCTCTTTTTCTTTCTGTTCATGTTTTTCCTTTTGTTCAACTACAAAACTTTTCAGCTGTCTATATCTGGTTTTGTATCTTCTTAATTAATCCAAGGCACTGAGAAGTTATTCTTCCATATTAACCTCTGCTTCATCTTCTGACTCTTACTCATGCTCAATTTATTCTATCTCATTACGCTCTTCAATAACTAGAAAAAGGACTTCATCATCATCACTGTCACTAGACTTTGATGAACTGTTGTTTTCTTCTTTTGAGTAAAAATTATTTTTCCCTTTGTAAAACGTTTTCTTGTATTTGGGTTTTTGGTTCTTCTTGTATTGTTTAATTGTGTCTTCTTCATCTTCATGGTCCTCCTTGGGATAGGGACACTTGGCTGCAAAGTGGCCAACCTTGCCACAATTAAAACATTTGAAAGGCATCTTGCCTTTGTACCTCCCTGATCCTTTCTGAAGTTTTTTAATAAAATTGCCTTCTTCTACATCAGATTCTTCATGATGGTTGGCTTGAGGTTTTTGCTTCTGATTTTTTTTTTCTTGAGCACCTTGAATGTTGCCTCTCCTTTTGGAAGGTTCTCATGACCTAATCTTAACTCATAGTTCATGAGGATTCCATACAATTCATCCATGGTGAGTTTATCTAGATTCTCTCGATCTTCAAGGGTGGACACTTTAGTATTGTATAGGATAGGTAGTGTTCTTAGTATATTTTCAACTCACTCATTGTCTGACACTTCTACTCCCAAACCTCTCATTGCATTAACAATATTATAAACTCTTTCGAAGTACTCTGAAATATTTTCTTCATCCTTCATTTTTAGACCTTTATATTGTACTTTGAGAGTTTGAAGTTTGGCCCTCTTTACTTTGGAATATCCTGCATATATAGTTTCTAATTTATCCCAGAGTTGTTTTGCATTATTACAATTTATTACTTTAGCAAGGATTTTCTTACTTAGTCCATCTTGTAGTGTGTTTAAAGACTTTGCATGTTCCCAAAATTTCTTCTTGTCTTCTGCTTCTATGGGAGTGGATTTTGGAACATCATATCCATTTTCAACTATTGTACATACTTCCACTCCAATGGACATCATATAGTTTTTCATTCTAACACTCTAGAAGACATAGTATTCACCATCAAGTAGGGGGGATTTTGATGACATCTTCAATTGTTGATTCAGTCTGATGTATATTTGTCTTCAAGTGATTTAAGCCTTTAGTGAAGAGAACCCGCTCTGATACCAATTGAAGGATTAGATCCTATCACTGAGAGGGGGTGGGGGTGAATCAGTGACACAATAATTTGATCAATTTTTCTTTTGCTAACGAAAACACATTTTAACACAATATTTTATCATGGAACCCAATTAGGAAAACCACAAACACTTTTCTATTAACTGCAAAATTTTGTTTTACAAGTTACATAGAAGGAAGATGTTCTTCCTCTTAGATCAACACCCACTGATCAAGATGCACCCACACCCTTGTTCACCAACACCAACTGGTAGGAGGTTACAACCTCCTATTTAGTCATCTACAACAGACAAGGAAGAACATACTCCCCTATAGGCTCCAACCTGCCCTTGCACCACCCAACCACCCTTAATTTATGAATCTGAAAAACTTTTGTATTATGTCTTCACCGCTTCTCTCTCTGCTTATGTTATTTAATATATCTTCTGATCTGGACTGCAGAGACACTTTCTTCTCACCACTCTTTCTCATTTATATAATATTCAAACTAGTGTGAGTTATAACGCATTGTGTCCTTTCGTTTGGACCATATCACCTCTTCAATTAACTTAACCATAATCTCTGTTATTATTCAAACCTTACCGTGAATGTTTTCATAAATTGATCATAGATATGGATCAATTTCATCTTTTAAATCAATCCCTTGCTTCTACAAATATTGCAGAAATCGAATTCTATAGAGGAGCTTCCTTAAAACCATTTACATATGACCATATGCGCAAAACCATGAGCTTATTCATTTAAGAAATGTTCTCAGTGCCTCACGACTTATATGTTTGTAACTTGTGACCGGGGGCTAGAAACTAGTCCTCCGGACTTTGGCCTTCAGGCGATTTCTCTCTTAGAATCATCCAATCTTCCAAAGTCTGTATTATCTATATACTCATAGATCAAACGGTTTTGTCTTAATCTGTGGTTGAGTGGATGGTCCGAAAAACCTCAAAAAATCGCTTAGTTAATGGTCTTCTCATTGTGCATCTTTTAGGATCTCGAACATGAATCTTCCTTCTCGACGGATGGTCAGATCTTACTTCGGAGCTTCAGCTCTTCGAGACTCTGGGCTACTCAAACTATGAAGTAGTTCACTCCCCCTGAAGGTTTACCTACCGAATAAGTCATTACACTGTGGTGACCGCTTGGTGTTAGTTGTTTAGTATGCATTACTCCATTCTTCCACTGCACTTGATCTAACAATCATGATTCATCCTCGAGGATCTCATATCTACGACCATCGTTAGTTCATGACTTCAGGACTCCGGTGCTCGGGCATTTTCCTAGTAGGAGAAGCTGAACATCCCCGAAGGCTGTAAACCTAGAGTGACGTGTCTTAATGAAATCACTCAAGATGATGTGGACCCTAATTCCCTTTGCCACATGTCACCCTAATTTGTGATATACGTAGTATAAAATGCCAACTGAATTTGACACTTGTCACCATATTAATGCACCATGTGTCCTTTTTTACATGGACTATGATGATGTGGGCTCTCAACGTGTCTACCACATGTCTCACTTCATGACTTTTGGAGCTCTAGCCTTCAGTTGAACTCATATGATCTGAACCGTTTTTCGCTAAAGTGGTCAGTGCCGAAGTTGACTGCTACTAGGAAACCCTGATCTGATAGTTATCATTAATATCGAAGTGCTCCTTAGATCTGACGATTGAAAGAAGTTCAATACTTTGGGACTTCGGGTTTATTCACTTTCCCACTTCCCAATTCTCCCAGAGTGAGATTCCCCGAAGTAATATTCATATCGGACGGTTCACATTTTCTTAGGTACTTCGGCCTTCAGGTGATATTACTTGTTCTCAACCCTTTTCTCCTGAAGTGGTCAGCGCCGAAGTTGACCACTGCTACCTTGGCGCGCTCTGAATAGATCAGATGGTCGTCTTCTTTTCTTATCCTATCCTTCCACTTGAATTGATCCAACGATCGATGTGGATTCCATAACCATAACTTGCGTGTGGTTTAATTCGTCGCCAAAACTCCTCAATTGAAGTTGTGCATTTTTGGTGGGTCAACCACAGTTGTCGATCTTTGAGTCGATTAGATCTAACAATCTAGACTAAATGCGGGATTGGAAATAGTGTGTAGTTTAATTCCCGCTTTGCACTCTGCAATCAATCCCTACCCTTGATCTGGCGCTTGCATATCTAACGGTCCTGGTTTGTCATGTTGGGATTTTGACCCTCATCACGTTTCGACACTGTGATTTCCCTTCTAAGATTCATCTGCATCATCGGTTGTTGACATAAATGAAAATACATCAATGACAGTATGTCCAACATATATTTATGATGTCATTGTATTCTCTAAGAAAATATCTTACCATATATCTCATCTTAAAAATGTATTTGAGAGATGTAGGAAATTTGGTATCTCCTTGAACCCCAAAAAATCTATATTTGCATTCACTGGAGGAAAACTATTAAGATGTCTCGTTTCCAAATATGGTATAAATATTGACCTGGAAATAAATCAAGCCATTACTAATTTGTCACCTCCAAATTCTAAAAAGGCTATGCAGTCCTTTCTCGGTAGGATTAATTTTGTTAAATGATTCATTCCCAATTTCTCTCAAATTGTCAAACCACTTCAAGACTTAATTAAAAAGAGTTCTATTTACAAATGGGGAGATCAAGAAAAAAATTATTTCTATACAATGAAATAAGCCATCTATGAATCTCCTACTCTTATGAGCCCGTATTTCTCCACGGATTTCACATTGTATACCTTCACTAATGATTCCACATATGCTGTTGTGCTCACCCAAAAAAATGAGCCCGATTATGAAATTCCTATCGTCGTCATGAGCTCTACTTTCAAAGGAGAAGAACTTAATTATTCAGTAGCGGAAAAACATGCCTTTACTGTTTTTAAAGTAGTAAAACATTTCATATTCTATATACTGAAATCTAAAACTAAAGTTATTGTTCCATACCCAACGGTAAGAAATTTGTTGGTCCAGAAATAATTAGGAAAAAAAATGGCACACTATATGACATGCCTTCACGAGTATGACTTGGAGATAAAACCTGCCCAAATTGTAAAAGGTCAAGGCCTCTGTAAATTGGTTGTCGAGTCTATCACCATTTCTGATAAATATCCAGGTTTTGGAAATGAAATATCTTTAATACAAAGTGAAGTTTTATGCTTACCTAATAATCCTAACTCATGGTATTTTGATATCAGGTTTTATTTGTTGAATGGTACATCACCACCTCACCTTGAAGAAAAAAAGAAAATATCATTAAGACTTAATTCAAACCCTTTTCAGCTGATAAATAACATTATCTTTCGTAAAAACTACAATGGGGTATTACTTTGTTGTCTTGAAAAAGAGGATTCCCAGAAAACACTACACAAATTACATTATGGTCTTGTTGGTGTCCATTATGGTGGAGACACCATCGCCCATAAGGTATTACAATATGGGTATTATTGTACTACTTTGTTTAAATAATCCCATGCTCTAGTACATAAATGTGAAACCTACCAAAAGGCTGTTGGTAGAGCTAAAAAACCTAGTTTTCCCCTTTAGTCTGTCACTGTTGAAGCTCCATTCCAACAATGGGGCTTAGACATAGTTGGCCCTCTGAACCTGCCTCATATTAGAAACATAAATATATAATAATTTCTACTGATTATTTCACGAGATGGGTAGAGGCAACACCTCTACGAGTGGAAAATTCCAAACAGGTAATTTCCTTTCTAGATTCTCACATTAGCACTTGTTTCGATAGTGCGTCTTACTTTTCCTCTCACGGGCTAGATTCTTATGCCTTAGAAAAAGGGATCAATATTAAATATTCAACAAACTATTATCCTTAGGGCAACGACCTCGTATTCAACAAACTATTATCAATATCATGCAAACTATTATCCTTAGTATCAAATCATCATAAGAACTGACATTCTACTCTCTTTAATGCATATTTATGGGCTGATCGGGTTACCCTCGAAGCTGCAATCAGTAATTCATCCTTTTTCCTTGTATATGGTAGAGAGACAATATAACCTCCAAACATATGTTCCTTCTCTGTAGTTGTCTCAACAAGTGCAAGAAGTTGAATCTTCAACAATGCAAAATCGAATCGATGCCTTAATAAAATTAGAAGAGGAAAGAGAAAAATATAGAAATAAATTACATCAACATCAACAAATAGTGAAATGTTGGTTTGATTGAAAATATTCTTCTGATAGAATTCTATAAGTAGGTGATCCATTCACTATTACAGAAAAGCTTGGACCTAGTACCTTTCGACTGCAAAATATGGAGGGGAAAACTGAATCTCTTTTGGTAAATAGACAACTCCTGAAAAGGTATTTTACATGATTCCGAGTTGGGAATAATGTTTTTTACATATTTACTTTTTTTTGTTTTGGTTTGATCACTTTGGTTTGAGTGATTTTCTGATTTGTCTTGTTTTCTGTGTGTTGATTTCATCTATGGGTATAGCATAATTTTTTTCTCATTCTATTTTGAAATCTTATTTTTAAGGGAGTCTCTCATCATAATTTCTTATGTATACATGACATGAAAACATCCAGATGATAGATATCCTTTTATTCTAAAATCAGTTTCATACCGTGTTATAATTTTTCTAGAATTTTGTATCATCCCCTGAGAAGATTATCTTCAATCCATCCAATAATACAACTGACGATTTACTTTTAAAATAATCACTTTTGGGAAAACTTAATAGATTAACTCAATGTTGGTTATTTCAAAACTTCTTACACCATCCCACTACTTTTAAGAAGTTCTCAGATATTTTCCCCCACTTGTGTGGTGATCTCCTTTGAGATTGATTTAAATAAGAATTGATCCTAATATATGAATCAATTGAAGGATAGGAGGTTTCATTGCGAGCCAACCTACCATGATCATATACTCTTTACATAATGAACTTACCACCACTGGCCACCAAACCAAGGTAATGGATTTCAACTATAAGGCTATAATGCAAGGGGTCTCATCACGAGCCATCTTGTTCACTATGAGAGTTTCGGTGAATGGAACTGTCATCAACTAGTTACCAAGCTAGGACAATGATTTTCAGTTGAACTTTATAGAAAAAAGGAACAAAATGAATCTGTGAACTACATAAACTCCATATAGTTGGGACAAAATCATCTTAGAGGAGTTAAAAGGCAACCTTGTCGAGGCTATGAATTCCTACTGGTAGTAGTGGCCTGACCTGTGGTATTGAGGTTCCTTATTTACAACTAATGGTTTACCTAATTATTCCTCTTTTCCCAGAATTTATTATTGGTAAAGTTTTTTGTTTCTATATAAATAAATTTGGGGATTATTTTTATTTAACTTCCAAGTTCTGATGAAGAGAATCCACATTTTATTAAAACAACACATGTTATATCTTTATGAATCAGATATGAAGTATTCCCGATGAATTAGTGTTTTGCATTATAGGAATATCTTAACATTCTCCCTGAATATTTTGGAGGTTTCATATTACAATGGAAGATATAACCGATTCACTCGGTGATCTGCCACTTGTTGTAGTGAACAATAACCCCCCCCCCACCCAATTTTTCACTATGGTTGATTACAAATTGAGGCCCCTCTAATTAGATTTGTATTTTTTCGTTCGTTTCCCTTTGATTCGATTGGATTTGAATGGTTTGTGTTTGTTTTGAAGTGACTTTGAAGTTGTCTCCTATTGCATCTATCAGTTTGAATTTCATGATTTCCAACATGAAATTCAAACAAGATTTCAATTTCATTAATAATAGGGCTTTGGTTTTTATAACTTATTTGCTAGTAAGTGAACTTGATGACTCAAATTTGTTATATTATGAAAGAATTAATATGCTACTTGTGTTATTATACATTTATTATATCTTAATTATGTTACAAGTCATGTTTAAACCTCAACAACAGAATCATCCTTGGATTAATAATCAAAGACTTGGTGTGTCATAACTAGAATCATGATATTTGTTGTTACAAGAATTGTTTATTATTCAAAATGATTGTTAGTGTTACCTCGTTATGAAATTTGGTTTTGATGTTATCATTTGAATATTGAGAAAAGGTATTGAAAACCGATGTTTTGATAATATGTTTCATGACACCTCTTTCTTTGATCATATATTATGATCTTATCAAATTCCTACGATTCCAAATGTATTGAAGTCATACAATAGGAATTTTTAAACGTGAGTTAATGAAGTTATCACGACTTTGAAAATACATCAGCGTACTCATGCTCCTTAATGGTATTTGCAAGTGATGATGCTCATCAAAATTTGAAACACGATAATGGTTTGAGTACACCTGGGCTTACATGAAATATATTAATATCGAAAGCTAATAAACCATTGGTTTTGAACCTTAATGTTTAAAAAACTACGAGAAGCTTTGTTTCGATTATATTTTCATGCCACCTTTAATCTAAACATTTGGATTTCCATAATGCAACACTTGGTCATACTCTGTAGCAGTTCTAACGTGATGACATTAAGTTTGAAGTTAATGCATTCCTGCGTGATGAATGGTGTAATGGATTTTTCTATAATATTATTTTGGAGTGTCTTGAAGAAATAACATTGTTCTTTATGTGTTCTTGATCCATGAATGAATAGTGATATAACTACATTTTCCTTCCACCGTATTAGTTATTTTTCATATATATTTATATTCGGTCTAATCTCTCAAGGAAGACTATGACCTGCACATCAATTTAAGTCCGAGTCTTTGTGACCTATATCTGAGATTTATATTGGTTGTTTGATGCTATTTACATATGAAATGAGCTGTTGTATTCACTGTAGCAATTCATGTGATGTTATATTTCTTCTCTCATTTATTGAACTATTTCATAAACACAGACTAAATGATTAATTGCTTTATAAGAATTGTGACGGTTTTTTTTTCTTCATCTTGGCCAAGAAATACTGATTAGATAGTATTATAATTAGTTTCTCAACTCTTGATGTGAAACATTAAAGCAAAATTAGATCATTTTATTTTGTTTAAAATATATGAAGCTTACATTGTTGTAGCTTGTCTTTCTTTTATTTAATGTATCGAGAGTTATCGTTAATTTTAATTTATAGATTGCATATATGAATTTAGATTTCTTCTCATTTTCGTTATATATATATATATATATATATATATATATATATATTTTGAAGAAGCCATTTTAATTTATCCTTTGCACTAGTTACATTAAGTTTTGGTCTACTTCATATTGTATTATGTCTTTTATGTCTTTTGTATATTATATTTGTATTTACTAACCTTTTTATTATATTTACTAATTACTTATCTTGTAGGTTAGAAATACTAATAGTGTATGAACTCATCTCCCATTTTAGATAACATTTAGGTGATTTAGGAATCTTTGGGCTCTTTTCTTTGTAAGAGGAAGAGATCTAAAGGCCAACAGAGGGTACAAAATCGTCGGGATCGACTATCCCAAAAATCTTGGGCTATTTAAAGAGCCTTGTTTTGGGTCACATCCCCATTGTTGACTAAGGTCTAAAAGCCTCCATCAATAGGTAGGAGATCAATTATCATTTTTATCAGCTAGGCATGGAAATTTTAATTATTGGAGATGATAGGAACTTGACTAACATGCATAGCAAGAAGGATATGAGCCAAAGAAGAATATGAGAGGTCTAAAGATAAAGGTGTGTCTTACTGACAGGGATGGTGTCAGCGAGAGAAATAAGAACATTGTTGATATGATTAGTGTTGATGAGGGGTCGACATCCTTCTACTGAAACACTGGTAATAGAAAAAAGGAAGCTCAATGACAAGCAATGTCGGAGGGAGAGACGAACCTCGTCGATACACCATGTATCAGAGAGAGAGAGAGGAAGGAAATTTCTCGATATATGATGAATCGATGAAGAACATTAACCAAGACTTAAGTGACATACATATTGGTGATGACAACAAGATGTTCTTCAATATATTGACGATTAATGAAATATTTATGGTCATTTGATTGAAAATCAAGTACTAATGGTGATGATGTATCAGTGAGGAAAAAAAAGGATGTATGTCGATACACTATGTATTGGTGAAGAAAGAGGGAACTCATTGATATTGTGTATTGGTGGGTCGGAGTGATATGAAGAAACATTGTAAATGGTAAATTATGGAGAGTGGGAAGAGAGACTTGGTATTTTTCATTTGCATGAGAGAGTATGAGAGGATTTCCAATAGAAAATTTTTGTAAGGGTGGACAATTTCTTCTCGTAGGGAAAAGGTAAGAGAAGAAATTAGGGAGGGTGTTATCCTAGTTAAGGTGGTGAATCCCATCAAAGTTGGTAATGCCAACACCACAAGTGTATATGTTGCACAAAGTTATTTTTTTGGAATTGTCCTTATAAGTTCCATCAAAGTTAGTATATATTTATTTGAATTTTGATTTTTTCAAACAACAATTTTTTTTAGCTTTGAATATTTTTTAATATCTTCATTTTTTAAAATAAAATATAATTTGGAATAAATTTTTACTACTGTATGTCACCAACTTTCTAATATCTCAATTAATGCTCAGGAATTTAAAGGTTAACATAAACATATTTTAATACAATACACCATAAATTTGCTATATTAAACAATAAATATGACAATAAAAATATTTCAAAATCACATCTTATGCTTGTACTATTTAATATATTTTCAATATGGTGGTTGTAAATGGTTGTTAAATTTTCATATCCAACATAATTATAAAATGAAGAAAAAAAACATAATTATCATTATAGATACCCATAATAAAACGACACATCCACAATATAAATGTCCAAACAAATAATTTAAAAATCAATCTTCATTGCCATCACCCTAATTATCTTCCTCACTTGGAATAGTAACATTGTTGTTCTCAAATAGATGTTTAGATATCAGATCATGTCTCATTACAAACCACCAATCCCCATCCAACGCATCTAGGTAAAAAAACAATTGGTTGCAATGTTTTGGGAAAGCATAAGGCTCCTTACTTTCAACCCACATTTTTTTTAGAGTTATTACATATTATCCCACTATCATGATTTTGCTTTACAATTCTCTGTTCAAAGGTATCCCACCACTTGCAACAAAAAATAACACATTGAAACGATGAGAAGTCCACTTGCATGATCTCTTGTATCTTTCCAATGTAACCTAACTTCCCCTCTATTAGGTTTTCATCACGGTGGCTAGCACAAATAGATTTTTCAAACTTTACCTCCACTCCACAATATTGTGTGATGTGTCCATCATCAACATACTCAGTGTGAAAATGATGTTCATATGCCCACATATATAGGAACAAATGCACCTGTTAAAATGAGAACAAAGGATGGTGTCATATGTACAATAACCAAAGCATTAATAAAAACATAATACGTGTTACAATTCAATGTGAAATATTATAAATAGAACGTGGTACTCATAGAGTTTATTACAGAGTTGTTGCACCTAATTCCTATGTTTAATGCATCCAGATGTTCTCCACATGGGTTACAATCGGACTTCACATATTTCTCTTATATCTGGTCAACCACCCAACTGTTGGGACATACTTTTGGCATATTTTCTTTTAAATAATCAATATAAGGCATGCTTCTACCATTCAATCGTCTAAATTCTTTCCTTTCACTATCCCATTTCCTTCTTTTCTCTTCATACAATGCAACCCATGGTCTTGTTGCCTCTGCATTGTAAAGAATGGATTTATTAATGGAATCAATTTATAAATTTGTTGATGTATACAAAAATTCAAGATGATGTATAAAATAATTCAAAACAAATAGTATGGGATGAAATATAGAATATCAACTTCAATGTAATCAATTTTTCTATACTAAATTGACAAAAATATAACTGACTTACTCTTTATCAAGCCTTTTTCCATTCATTTGGAGTAGCTCCCCTTCCCTTTTGTCCTCATATTGATGGTAATCCCAAACAACTTCTCATGTTGTGTCGTCAATTTTCTTGATGTACTCATTGGAATAATAGAATGACTTGTATACTATGTACCCCTCTTCCATAGAGCCCTCCAGTTTTTCCCTTTTTCGAACAAAACCCTTCAATTTTTTCATGTAACTCTTTAAGAAGAATGTCCAATGACATGAGAGCACCCCAACTAATTCAACCTCATCAAGTAGGTGAATTAGAAGATGGACTTGCAAGTCCATAATGTTGATTTTTCTAGTGCAATAGATAATAGCACAATATTTATGAAAATTGATAATTACTTCTAATGATGTTGTTTTTCACTTTTCAATTTATCATTAAGAAATTATACTTTAGAAATTCAACCATATAAATTTTGTAGAATAATATTAGAGATCACAAAGAGAACAAAATATTTACTAAGAGATGTGAATTGCTTGAGTTACAAATGAGCCATATTTATACTAAACTGACCTCCCCAATAGACATGACTTTTCACTTTTCACATTATGAAGACTGAACATAGCTAAAAAATTCAACAGTCCCTCATAACTAGGGAGGTATTCATAAAAACCATCTAAATGTACTCAGGTTGAAAAAAATAAATATGAAAAGGTCATATAAAAAAATATCATCATCATCATCTACAACATCAACAACAACCTGTCATATGAAACAACATATGGCATCAACACCTTGGGCCATACTTCATCTGAGTAATCATGCATGATGCTTGAATAAGTTAGTTGTTGAAACCTTCAAATTCAACCGAGTGTCTTGCAGTTGTCACACACTCACCAGAGTGTCCCGTGACTAGAAGGATCATTCTTCCCGATCAAATCACCATCTGTGCCACATGAATAATGTTAGTCCTTCCAGATGATGAAAGTCACTCCATGGGATACATGGACCATTCTTATAATTGGTTCACTACATGTTCCATAGAAGAATGTCACTCTCGGAACTCTTTCTATAATTAGGTCACCATATGTTCCATAGAGAAAATGTCAGTGTTGTACCAACCTACCTAATTAGGTCACCATTTGTTCCATAGGGGGAGGACCATTCATCTTGATCATGTCACCATTTGTGCCACATGAGAATGTCATTCCTGGAACATTTTCTACAAAAAATGTTGATCCATGATACATCAACAATATGTCCAACCTAGACCATTCTCCACAGGGAGAATGTCATTCCAGCAACACACTGACTATCTACAATGCAAGAATATCAACACTCCCTCTCAACCAAGGGAGTAATCTCCACAAGCCCCAACTTGTCCCTGAAGTATACAAATTTCCCTTTGGACAAGGGCTTCGTCAGAATATCTTATATCTTCTCATTGGTAGAGATGTAATGGAGCTTCACTTCTTCCTTTTGGGATTTATCATAGGTGTCGTAGTAATTGACTTTGACTTGTCATGGAACATAGGGTTCTTTGAAATCTTCACACAACTTTGATTATCATAGTATATCATGGTCAAATCCAATGCCTAGTCAAATAGTCTAGAAACCATCTTATGGAGCCATACTTATTTCATACAAGAATCACATGATGCAATATACTCTTCCTATGCAGTACTGAGTGCAATTTTTTTTTGTTTCCTGCTAGCCCAATATATCATAGTAGAGCCCAAACTAAAACATACACCATAAGTACTCTTTCTGTCACTTGCACTCCCTGCCCAATAAGAATTTGTATATCACTGCAGTTGTATATCACTGTTTGAGACATATATTGAACAATAATTTAGCATTCCATGCAAATATATCAAAATGTACTTTGAGGCTATCCAATGCTCGTGTCTTGGTTCCACCTGGAACTGGCTCAATGTGTACCTAGTGAAGAAAATGTTTGACCTGGTATTAACCAAATACATCAATGAGCCAATCAATTACTAGTATGTGGAGGGGTCTACCAGATCAGAATTATAGTTTCTCAACTTCTTCAGGTTTGTCACTATGGGAGTTACCATGGGTTTCCAATTCATCATCCCAAACTTTTGAAGGATATTCGCAACATACTTTCCTTGACCTAGGAAGGTTTCACCAGGATTCTTCCATACTTCTAGTCCCAAATAATAGTGCATGAGACCAATATCCTTCATGTCAAATTCAAAGGATATCTCCCTCTTACACTGAATAGTGAGAGGATCTGCACCTGTCAGAAATAAGTCATCAACATGTAGTAGTAGAATCACAGGTGCATCATTCACAAACTTGTAATAAATGTTTGGATCAACATAGCTCTTGGAGAATCCAATTCTTGTCAATTAGTTGTGAATCCATGCATACCAATCTCTTGGAGATTGCTTGAGTCCATACAAGGATTTATTTAATATGCAAACATGGGACTCTCTTTGGTGCAACTCAAAACCTTGAGGTTTCTCTATGTAGACTTCTTCTTCATTCACTCTATTGAGAAAAGTTGTCTTCAAATCCATCTGATCTATAATCCATCCCATGGAAGCTGCAAGAAAGATAATGGATCTGCTATAAGTGTGTCTAGAAATAGGAGAAAACGTCTCATCATAGTCTTCTCCCTCTTTCTGGGAGAACCCTCTAGCCACGAACATTGCCTTGTATTTATCAATACTTCCATCCACTACATGTTTAATATTTTAAATCCACTTTGAAGTTACCACATACTTCCCTTTAGGTGTAGGCACAACTTCCTATACATCATTCTTCATGATGGATTGATACCATCATATCTTCCTTCCATTCTTTCTACTTGACCACTTCTTCAAAGGTGGAAGGTTTTGTATTCACAAGAATTGTCATAAGTGTTGCATAACTAGAGAACCTCTTGGGTCTCTTTCTTTTCCTGGAGGTTCCACCTGGAGCTTCATGTCCTACTTCTTCTTGTAAGGTGGATTTGAGCCATCTTGGTCTCTTTCTTATCCCATGAACAATAACTAGTTCCACAGGTTCAAGTGGTTATTCTGGTTCTTCATTAGGATGATCTAGAGAACCAATACTTTTTTCCTTGGGATCCTCATGTTCATGTTCATTGTTGGAGTCCATGGAACCTTCTATATATTTCATAGAAGAAATATTTTCATCAAAAGTCACATCCCGGATGAATTCAACATTCTGTTGTCCTGGAAAATCAATTCTATATGCTTTTGATAACTCACTATATCCAACGAATATGTTGTTATTTCCTAAAGGTTCCAACTTATTTATTTTATCTTTGGGAACATGAATATAAACATGGCAGTCAAATATCCTCAGGTGTTAAACACTTGTTTTCTTTCCAGATAAATCTTCTTCTGGAGTTGTTTTCTTCAATATACGATGATGAATTCTATTTTGAACATATACGACTTCGATAGTTGCTTCTCCCCATAAAAACATGGATAGAGTTTGGTCACTCATCATTTCTTTAACAAATTATTCAATAGATTTGTTCTTCCTTTCTTCCATGCCATTCTCTTGAGGATTATGTGGGACAATAAGATCCCTCTTAATCCCAACTACTTTTCAAAAGGAAATTATCTCCCTTGAGGTGTATTCTCCTCCATTATCATACCTTAGAGTCTTGATATTCTTATATGTTAAGTTTTCCACTTCAGCCTTGAATTTTTGAAACTTGTCAAATACTTCATCTTTTGTATTCAACAGGTGCATACAAGTCTTTTGTGAGAAGTCATCAATAAATATTACATAGTAAAGAGAGGATCCTAGAGACTTCACAGTCATAGTACCACATACATATAAGTGTGTTAAGTTCAAGATCTCCTTAAATCTATTTTTACTGCTTGGGAATGACTTCTTAACACTCTTCCCAAGTGCTCAGCCTCTGCAAACACCTTCATGTACTGGTTGCAATTATGGTACACCTACCACAATTTGATTTAGAGATGGAAATACTTGACAATGAAGGTGAGCATACCTTCTATGCCATAATTCTCTAGGATTGATTTCATCGTGTACAAGGGCTTGAGTATTTTGACCTAGGAGCTTATATAGTTTCCCATCACTAATTCCAATAACTATACCATCATCTATACTAGATCCCTTGGGCCATACAAGTACTTTCCCATGAAAAAATGATATTCTATCTCCTTTATCTTCTAGACAAGAAATGGAGACCAAATTCTTCTTCAAACCAGGTACATATAGAACATTACTGAGATGAACATTGTTACTTGATTCCATCTCAATAGATTCTTTCCCAATTCCTTTGACTGCATATGATTTGTTGTCTCCAAGTTATACTCTATGAGAAATCATTTTCTCCCTCATACTTGAGATATTGACACGATCACATGTCATGTGTCTAGAAGCTCCACTATCAATCAACCACATATCATCATTATCTTCAATATATCCCGCAAGAGCTGAGAAGTAGAAGAAATTTCTATTTTCATGCTTGACTTTATTTGAAGGTTCTTCATCATTCATATTGGCAATTGAAGCATGGTGTCTTCCTTTCCTATTCTTTGTCGATTCAAGAAAATCATGTTTGTACTGGGAAAATTTATTATTAGGTCTCCTTCCTTTTGACTTTTGACATGTCTCTTTTCCCTTGATGATTAGGTCTCCTTCTTGATTTCTTGTTTTGAAAGAAAAAATTCTTCTTGCCTCCATTCTTCTTGAATCTTGATGCATAAGCTTGAGCATCTTATTCTTTCTAAATTCATTCCTTTGATTTGATCCTTGATTCTTCTTGAGCATAGCAGGTCCATATCTCTTCAAAGGAAGGAAAGTCCTTTCTTGTTTTCATACTTGAAGCAAATGCATCCCATGATCTAGGTAGACCATTGAGTGAAATAATCACAATCTCTTTATCAAGAATAACTTCATTGATATCTTGGAGTTGATATTTTAGTTGGGAGATCCTCACAAAATATGAAGATATAGTATCATACTTCGTCATTCTGGTATCATGAAGCTCATTCTTCAAGCTCATCACTTGAACAACATTCTTGACTATAAATAGATTGGTTAGGGCATCATACATTTTATTTGACGTATCCAGATTTGATATGTAAGGAATCAAAGGGTCTCTAATAGAGTCTACAAGGATACTCATGGAATTGATGTCATTTTCCCTAAAAATTTCCTTTTACGCTTTATTCTGAGGTTCCATTTCTTTTTTTGCATCATGTGGTTCCACAATATTATCTTTCACAATGTCCATAACTTTGTTCTTGGCAAGGATAAGATCAATCCTTGCTTCCCATTCTCTGAATTTAGAATCTCCTTCTAGCTTGTTTTATGATTTCATAGTGTAAATAATTGTTGTAGAATTTCAAGAGAACAAAGGTTTCTTGAAGATAGGTTTTCTTAGATGGTGATCTCTGGATATCTTCTTTACCGCCGCTCTGATACCATGTTGATTTTTACAGTGCAATAGATAAGAGAACGATATTTCTAAAAACTGATAATTACTTCTCATGATGTCCTTTTTCACTTTTCAATTTATCATTAAGAAATTATACTTAAGGAATTCAACCATATAAATGTTGTAGAATAATAGTAGAGATGAAAAAGAGAACAAAAGATTTACTAGGAGATGTGAATTTCTTGAGTTACAAAGGAGCCAAAATGGCTCCTTATTTATACTAAATTGACCTCCCCAATAGACATGACTTTTCACTTTTTACTTTTCACATTATGAAGACCGACCATAGTTACAAACTTCAACACATAAAACTCATGGGAAGTTCCTTCTCAAACATACAAACAATCTAAGATATCTCTCGACATCACCGTGGAATGCTAGCCATATGAATCTCCATTGATTTAATCTAATGTACGAATGCAGATAATTTCAATATGGCACATTGCAAGTCTTGGGGGAAGTCATGGTTCACACAAACATACATAGGCAAAGGATAATGACATTACAAAATAGACACACACATCAAATGAAGTAACATGAATACTTCATTTGGTGTAATTTTATTTGGCATAATTTATTTGGTATAAGAAAAGGGTATCATGGATGAAAACAAATCAAAGAACATGCTTACCATAGAAAACCCCTAGTCGTAGATAATTGTGTGTGGTGTATGCGCATATGCCATACAATGTAAAATACCTCTCCATTGTAATGGGTCTTGACACATAATATACATGTACCCCTTCCCATAATTGCTTAAATTCATCGATCAATGGTTGTAGGTAGACATCCATTCTCTTCACTTGTCTTCTACCTGGGACTAAAAGAGACATCATAAGATGTTTATTATTCATGGACAACAATGGGGGGGTATTTATATTGATCACTACCACTAGCCAAACATAATATTTGGTGTTTTGGAGGGAATATGGGTTAAATCCATCCATAGTTATGCTCAATCACATGATTTGTACTTCATCCTTGAATTCATCGATCCATGTATCTTCTATATGCTTCATGGATATTGAATCTCCTGGGATTCACATAACTTATGGCTCACTTCTATGTGATGCATGCCAACCCTGCAACATGGCTAATTGTTTGCAACAAAAGAGCCTTTGAATCCTTGGAATTATAAGCATGTGCCCTAATATCTTATGAGGAAGACCATGTGCCTTACCCTTGTTTTTATTTATTTATGGTAGCTTCCATGCCCACATTTTGGAAATATCTCTTTGTCTGCATATTCAGTTTATGTATAGAATACAACCATTCAGACATGTGTGGTATGATATGTACTCATAACCCAACATTTTGAAAATTTTCTTTACCTCTACGTAGCTATCAGGAAAGACATTATCACTCAAAAGTAACTTATCTTTGAGTAACCTACAATTAGTGGGAAATAGAGATGTACACTATCATTAAGCATGAAAAAAATCAACCCTTTTCTTCCATCATTATGTGACAAGGTTCCTTAAAAATTTAAGGGACTTAATGGTTAGTTACCTCAAAAGTGTCGAGAAATACTTGTCTGAAATACCATGCATTGTTTAAGTTGTACAGTAACATTGTTGTACCTAGCTAGGTAGACCTTGAAAATCCATGTACTCAACCAAATAGAGGGATGGTGGAAGCATATTTTAAGATTTCATAGAAGGTATCTACGACATCAACGTCATCCCCTAGTTCATTTTTTTGGAATGCATCTAACAAAATTCCCTCCATGGTTTGGGTATCCTACAAGAAATTATCCACACCAACCTCTATATCATTTCATTCATCCCCATCATGTGAATAATTGGTGTTATTTTCGAGGTTTTGAATTGGTGACTCAGGACGTAGTGGGAATTAAATAGGTGGTTGTTTCAATCATTCTCGGTATGCTTCTTCTCCAAGATTTTTTATTTTAGCAACATGCTCATGAATTGACATTGTAGTGGGGTGAAATAGTAGATGGTGGATAGATCACTCGTCATCAGAATCCTGATTGTAAAAATATTGAACATTACATCGATAATATTAGTAACAAAATGTTTTTAATATGTTCAAACATTATACCAAACACTTATTATAAGCATGGACATTTTTTTCTAAATAACAAACATGAAACCAACCCCTTTATAAAACAAATGTTGAATTAAGAAATGCATTTACATTAGTTCCATTGAAAATCCAAAAATACAATTACTCAATCATATTTTTCTTATGCCTTTACGAGGTTGTCTACATAAAAGAGATCTAATTCATGGTGTAATACCATTAACCTTGATTGGTTGTTGTAAGATGGCATGTTAGGATTGGTAGGGTAAAGAAGCTATCCATTTTCATCAAACATATGCTTGTTGTATCTTTCTCCTAATGAGAGCTTGTGCAATTTTGGGACTATAGGAATATCATGAACATCTGAATTCGATCCATAATTTTGATCCTACAAAATTTAATGAACAATTATTGAACTGCACCTGCATACATAACATAAATTCAATGAGATAAATGAATTATCAATAAAAACTAGACATACTGCAATTGGTGTGAGAGAACTTGAAGGACTTCCAAAGATATATAATGAGCTAGAATATGAAGAATTGGCCATTTGATATTATAATTATTTTTTCCCTGCATTTGAACCAAAATTGTTATCTTGGGTATCATAGAACAATTTAACTTCAAAAATAAATTCAAATAACTTGTATAACTTGATGGTGTTCTTCATTATATAAAGACGCATCGATGCGTATGGATAAACCAAACACATGTGTGTATGGATAAACCAACCACATCTGTGTGTTTAATTGAGAGAAGCATTGAAGACTGACCCCCATTATTGCCTCCATAAAGTAAAATCTCCACAAAATTTAAATGTGGATGTTTGAATTTGCATTATGCAGATTTAAATGTATTACAACGCGTTATTACTTAAACACCACCCTGATACATTATTAATTACACACCGCATCGATGCATTTCGAATTGTATAGCACACTGATTGAAGCAAGTTAGAAAAATAATGCACGCTTACTACCAATACTTTGAAATTTATTATGAAAACAAATAAGTGTGTTATATGTACAATACACACTGGTGCGCTACTCACAGTATAACACACCCAAAATGTAACTTTTGAAAAAAAACAACGTGCACGTTTATCATCAATGCGTAGAAATATACAACAAAAAAATGAACAAGAATTTGAGTTTTGTGTTTATAAAGGAAAAAAATGTTCATTCTTTTAATTGTTTGTCAAAATTTAGAAAGGATATTTGTGCAACATATATTTCTCAGCAAAGACTTCTGAGTGGGTGGATTTTTTTTAAGAGCCAAATTCAAGGGGATTACTGTAAATCACATAGAAATTTGCATAGGAGAAAGTTCAGGTATATTATTTCATCATGTTAATCATCTTAATTATTCTCCTATTTGATTCAACTGATTTTTAGTGCATTCCCCCCAAAAAAGGGTTTCATAGTTATCTTCAGTATTGGAAGCCCTAATTTCCTCATTGTTTCTTTTCTTTCTCTTTCTATATTTCAAAAGAATTTTTTTTTTAAGAAAAACTTTTTATAGGGTTTGTTTATTTATATATGGCCTTTCATATTTGTTACAATGAAACCACTCATTGCATTATATCCCAAACCGTCATGTCGATGTCATTTCCTTTTTTTTAAATGTCTTTGCAAAGACCAACACACTTTGTACCTAGAAATAGCATCGATGCACTTTGTATCTAGAAAGAGCATTGATGTGTATTTGCTTGTAAGAAACACCATTTAATTTAAATTATAAATAATGTTAAAAAATCATTTTTGCGGTCGGCGGTGTGCATCTAACCTAGATATTCACTGGGTCTCATTGTTTACAAAGTGCAATGTTAAGTTTAAAATGGTAAAAAAAAATTATATGGAAATTGCCATGTCTTAAATTTGTTCACAGCTCGATGGTGCATAATAAACCATACTTAGGAAGTTGTGATTTTCTTAATTCATAACACACCAACTAAATACAAAAAATTGTAAATTTTTTTCAATTTCACAATGGCATTGTTATACTATACCAATGTGTATATGTATGGTTGATGCATTGGTGAATATAAATATGTTTGATTCCCCAGAGTTTATTAAGTTACTATACGCATCGAGATCTTATTTCAAAAAAAAAAAGAATTAATTTTTATATCTGACAATTCCTAGTTTTTGTTTTTCAGAGAGATTTTTGAAAATTCCAAGGGACAAACAAGGGGAAAACCAAGACATCTCAATAAGGATGTCCAAAAAAGTGTAAAAGAAGATGGTAATAGAAATAAACATAATTGTGTCGCAAGAGGAGCCATCTCAACTACAATGTGCATCAGATATATGTGATGATTTATTTATTCTTTTATGTACATCAAATTTAAGTATCATGTGAAATACTAATTTTCAATTGTTTTGTTGCAAAAAAAAAAAAAGAATCTATTCAACACATAAGACATGATGACAAGGAATAAAAGAGTTAATCATAAACTTTGTAAGTAATTACGTTTTTGTTCTTTCTTAAGCTTTCATGTTTGTTGTGATCTTTATATTTAAATAATTATTTTACTCTTGTCCATGGACGTCTTCTAGTAGGTGCTAATATACATAGAGGAGACAACCCATTAATTGATAAACATTAGGTTGAGTATGGGTTGTGAGTATCTATTGAAGAATGAAAGTTTAATTGAACAATTTGTAAGTAGTTATGTTGTTTAACTTCTCTTGTTTTATAATTAATGAAAAAACAGAAACATTTATATTGATTATATTGACTGTGCTTTGTCATGTCATATTAAATATGCATGAAACAAAGTATGGAATGGAGACAACATATGAGATTTTGAGAGAATTCATGAAGCCTGACTTCGAAAGAATGTGTATTGTTTATGAAAGACTTGGTGCTCATGCATGTTTTTGTATTTACGTAATTGTGTGTGTCTATGTGTGTGTGTAGATGGAAAATGAAGGGGTAGAACATAAAAATCAAGTTTATCAAGAAAAAATTATGTTAAAAAACTAAAGTACAATATTACCTACAAATGATGAAGAAATGAGGCATGCATGGAACACGAACAATGTCAATGGTTCAACTGATGAATGACAAACAATATAGTTGAATGTTACTGCAAGTTGTATGTTTTGGAATATTTGTCTCTAAAAATAAGAGATTTTGTTTAATGTACTTAACATATTGTCCCAATTACACGAGGACATGTTACGAATAAGTGTAACAATTACAAATTGATTGCAATTTGATTATTATATTGGACCTTTATGTTGTCCCTTTTTGTATGACAATGGGTCTTGTTAGCACCAATTCTTGCAAGGGGGTTGTGGCTCTCCAGTTTCGGGTCCTTGGTGTTAAACGCGAAGAAGCGGGGCTTCAAATCCAATCAAATACAGTTTATCCAAGGCCCAGCCATGAGCGCAAAAGCACATACTCATAAAAGTCCATGTTAGGCTTAAAATCAAGCGAGTGGGAAAATACCGCCTTTCAATGACAAGGATCCATTGACATGGCATATCAAGTATCATTGGGAAATTGCGGTCAACAGAGATGTGCAAGGTTTATCACAAGAGATAGCACCCATATTCCACGATTTAATCTGGATCATCCGATCGTAGGACACATGGTGCACATCCGCACTTTTGGTAATTTGGTCACCGAGAGAATGGGGAAGAGGTGCATCACGGACTCCCGGTGGGAGAAGTCCCGAAATGACCGACACCAATGATCGAGGAGTGATCTCGACCATTCAATCTTGGAAGACACATGGCGGAGGGTCCTGGCCAGAAGGGGCCCCACATCTAAATATGGATCTCAGCTGTCCAACCAAGGGACATGTGGCACACGATTAAGCACCATCGGCATTCCGGGAGTTGAGATTTCAAAGTTCAAGGGGTTTCTCTTCCACTGCATTTCAAAACCCCAAAATGAAAAATGAGAAAGCCCCCGAGGTTTGGGCCCATGTTCTTGGTGCCTTGTCACAAGGAAGCGAAGATGGAAAGAGCGGGGCCTTTCAGGATTATCATAGTGAAAGCACTAAAGCCATCTCAGTCGTTCATCATGAACCGTGCGCCCGGATCTATGGATGACATCCAATTCTACACCCCCCTTGTCATTCTGCCTTTAGCGAGGGGGGGGGTGAGGTCTGGAATTCAGTGGGCAAGTTTGAGCGACTGGGATTAAAGAGTTCCGATCTGCGTCCCACATCTAATTCTGGACCCCCCTTGTGATTCTGTCTTTAGCGAGGGAGGGGGTTTGGAATGAGGAAGTTTTCAGTGCGGGCCCCCCCGCTATCGTGGCGTTGCCTCCTTGTGTCGGCCCCCACTTCTTCCAAACCACTTATCACCTCCCTCTTCCCTTGCCATCTGTCCTCCACTCACCCTCATGGTATATCCCTTTCCCCTTCGCTCCCTCTTGCCTTCTGACACTTGTCCTTCTCCCTTCCATGTCGCTCCATCATAAGAAACGTGTCCTCCTCTCTCCTAGGTGTCATGTCCCTTCTCTATGACCCATCACATTATGGCCTCCTCGTCACCTTCCTGGGGCACATCACCTCATCGGTTGGTCACACAACCCATCGCTTCTCCACCTCTTATCTATCTCACCTCAAAGCCCATGTATTATTCCACATCCATCCACATGGCCCCTCCTCAGCTCATTGTCCTTTCACCTCCTACCATGTTTCTCTCTCTCCCAGTCACCTCCACCTCAACACCTTCCGCCATCCATTTTCCCTTGCCTCTGTATCACTTCCACATAAGTGGCCCACATCTCACCTTCACAGTGTTGGTGCCTTCTCCCTCCTCGTTAGATCCTCGTCCACGCCTGCCATCTGGGTTCCCCCCTCAATAGTCCAGTGAAACAACAGACATCCAAAGGGAGACTGCAACGTCCTGCAGGGGCAGAGTTGACCGGGCCTTACCTGATCCCGAGAGAGAAGTTATTGAGGTAGTTGAAGGTAGTTGAACATCATCTCCTTCCATAAATAGAATGCCGAGAAAGGACAAAGCACAGAGGAAGAATGTTAGTCTATCCTGACAAGGATCGTGTTTGACAGAAGACTGCATGGGCAGCCTTCTCAACGTATACATGCACAGCCTGATAGAGAAGCTCCTCAACGTTAAGCATTGAACTCATAACGTGATCAATCCTTCAACGCCCGAGTCAGTTCCAAGTATATGTAGGCATTTTTTCCATTTTTGTATGGATCGATGGTTGAGCTATGCTCCTGACTATAAATTTTCTGAGGAAGCTCTGGTTATGTATTTTAATTTGAGACTGTCAAGTTAATGGAAGTTAGTTTTTCTTTCTTTCATTTTTTTTGTCAAGCTGTTTAAAAAACTCAGAATTGGAAGATCTAGTTGAGGATCATGATATTGTAGGATGATGTATGGTTGATCGCTGCAATCTTTGCACCAGTCTTAAGTAGTCTTCGGCGTTGTCTTTTTCCTCTTGTACTGAATGATTCAGAATTTGAGGATCTAGTCGAATGGTTGTGGATGCATAGTATGATGTAGGTTTGAACAGTGTGCAGTTATGACTATGTCGTTTAGGCACATTTCAGTGTCCCGTTTTTCATCCTTGAGCTGTTGGAAGGCCTGATTCCCAGAGTAGTCTCCTCCACCTTTCTTCCAAGTCTTAGTATGATGTAGGTTTGATCAGTGTGAAGTTATGACTATGTCATTTAGGCACATTTCAGTGTCTCATTTTTCTTCCTCGAGCTGCTGGAAGCACTGATTCCTAGAGTAGTCTCCTCCACCTTTCTTCCAAGTCTTCACTCTACTCTTGCTTTAACTCAAATTCCTGACTAAAGTTAGTTGTGGCCCTCACTTCCCTATGCATTTCTGGACTAGTTTTCTGAGTTAAACGATGTTGTTTTGTGTTTACTCCCATCCGATCCACCCTTAAACCAAATAAGTGACATAAAATTGATGGGTGTCGGGCTCTGCTCCTACTGCAATCCAGGAGTGACTTATGATACTAACATTTCTGACACCGTTGCCGGGGAAAAATTTGAAGATTTTCCCCGAGATTGACCGACATTGAGCCTCTGATTCTGAAGGTGCATCATGCATCAGATCCATACATGATTTCTACTGTGCACCTGGTGACTCCATTGTGACGAATCCACTATGGCGAACCTACTGTTTCAGTTGTGGCTTCGAGAGGTAGACACACACGGTCTACTCCAAAGCTACCTTTAGCAACACCTGAAGCCGATCCAGAGAAGCTTATCAGAAAGGGAAAGGCCCCAAAAGAAGGAACTTATACCACTGAACCAGGTATTTCTGATAGTTCTCATTGCCCTCTGTTAGAAACTCCAATTCCTTCTTCTCACTTTCCTAGCATACCCTTTACTAAAGTTTCAGGTTTCCTGAATTTTGGGAGTGTTCCTGCTGAGTTTTGTTCCCCTGGTCTTGTATTGGAGGGAGAAACTCTTGTCACTCCTATCTCCCCTGACATCACAGCCTGGTCTAGACCTAAGAACTTAGGAGAGTTTCCTACCCTAGGCTTTAACACCCCTCCTCCTGTTACTGCTATTTCTATTGTGTTAACACAACCCTCTGCTCCTTTAATCCCTATAGCCTTTTCCTCAAATCCTCTGTTGTTCCCTTTTCCTTCTGTGAGTTCATCTCCTCTCTCCCCTGTTCAATCCCTGTCTCCTCCTAATTCTCCTCCACCTAATATCCCTATGTCAGGAGCCAATCCCCCTGGTAATAGAATGGACACCATAGTGGCTACTAGATATTCCCCTCTAGTCCTACCTCAGCCAATCAATCCTCTCCCTACTGGAGATTGCTTGAAATATATGCCTAAATTCACTAGAGAGGAAGATATAATTGTTGAAGAGCACCTTGCTGCCTTGTACAGTTATGCAGACAACCTGAACATTGAAAATGAAGATGTATGGATGAGAGTCTTTGTCCAGAGCCTTGACGGTGAGGTTAGAAAATGGTTTAGGGGACTGAACCCTGGATCTATTGCTGGGATTGAGGCTCTATATAATGCCTTCTTGAGACAATGGAGAGATAAAAAATATTTCATGTATTACATAACAGAATTTGGGTCCTTAAAGAAGAAGGAAGGAGAGTCTGTCTCTGACTTCTCCAAAAGATTCAATAATATGTACAATAATATCCCTGCTGATATCAAACCCTCAGATACCTCTGCAAAAATCACTTATGTTAGTTCTTTTGACCCCAATGTTTTCCTCCTGCTTAGAGAAAGAAGAGCCACTTCCCTGGCTAACATGTAAGATGTAGCCTTGGAGTTAGAATCAAATGTGCTGGCAGTTAACAGGATCAAAAGTAAATATGACAAAGACAGAGGAAGAGGGAAATCTGAGGCATCAACGTCTGGTTCTTCTACAGCTCACCCTCAGGTGGATGAATTGACAAAGATGGTGAAGAATTTGTCTACAGAAATGGAGAAAATAAAAATGGAGGGGAAACAGACATACATAAATCCTCAAAACACCGACAACAAAGGAAACTTTAGGAGGCCTAACAAAAATATTCCTCAAATTATGCCAAGTGAACAAAGGAACATAGATAGGGATGATCAAAGCATTTAGACTCCCCTACAGAATAACCTTGTCATCGATGAAGAAAGGGAAGAAGAGGAGCTTGACCCTAAAATTCACTGTATTGAAGACACCTCCCTTTTTCCCCATTTGACTCAATCTGCATATGAAGAATCCCTTATGAACAGTGAAATAAATGAGCTAAGTAAAGGGGAGAAATCCCATCATAACAGTTCTAACAAATACAATCTTACGTCAAATAAGAAAGAAGAGAAGTCTGATCAACCCCTCATAGAAGAAAAGCATGCTAAGCCTGCAACAAACACTGCCTGATAAAAGAAAACTCAGAACCTCTCGCCAACAGCCAAAGACCATGTCCCTAAGGTAAGAGAAATTTGGAAGCCTCCTTCCTCCTTCAGCTTTGAGCATGAAATTCAGAAAATCAGAATTCATGTGCCCATTTCAAAGCTAGTCAAACATGAAGATTTCAAAAAATCCCTCTCTAAGCTTTTGCAGCCTGAACCATCTTGCCATTCCATAGACTCAGTGAATATCCAAGATGAAAATATAGCATTCATCTTGGGCCACATCCTTGAACATTCATGATAAGGTGTTGCATAACTGTCTGATGGATTTTGGAGCATCTCATAACCTCATGCCCAAAACTGTCATGGAAGAACTTGGGCTGGAAGTAACAAAGGCCTATCATGATTTGTACTCTTTTGATTCAAGGAGGGTACAATGTCTTGGAGTCATCAAAGACCTGGTGGTGTCCTTATTCCAGCTGCCAATGAAGAATGTGGTCATGGACATTGTGGTAGCTGATGTTCCTCCCAAGTTTGGCATGCTATTGTCAAGATATTGGATTAAAAATCTTGGAGGAACATTATAGATGGACCTTACATACGCTACCATCCCATTCTTTGGAGGGGAACACAGAAGGTTGTACAGAGAAGCTCAACTGGCCTACATTGTAAGCGATGAAGCAGATCCCACCAATCACCCCATATTTTCCCTTGACACTGATTTGGGATCCATCTTGTTGCATCTCAGTAACACCCATGAGCCTCCTCTTCAACTCAGAAAGTAGTCCATTTTTCATGAAGCATATCCCCCAACGATTGTTATGTGGAAAATGTTCTTTGATGGATCTTTTTCTAAAGATGGTGCAGGTTCTGGGATAGTGTATGTTTCCCCTACTCATGAAACCATGTCTCTATCATACAAATTAGAGTTTGAAGCTACCAATAATGTGGCAGAGTATGAATCTCTTGTTTTGGGCTTAAGGGCTCCAAAGGATATGGGGATTAAAGAGATAGCTATGTTTGGAGATGCTGAGTTAATTGTCTAGCAAATCAGAAATGTTTACCAGACCAAAGACCCTCAGCTTAGGATCTATAGGAATGAAGTATGGGACCTCATTGACATTTTCTTCCTAGCTTTCAATATATCATTTATTCCAAGAGGAGAAAACACTGAGGCTGATTCTATGGCTGTTTCAACAAGCAATTTCAAAGTCCCTCTACCTCCCAAACTCAGGTATGAAACAAAAGTAAAATACAAGCCCTCCATACCTAATAATTTCAAGCATTGGAAGGTGTTTGAGGATGATCTTGAGATCAAAAGATTCCTGGAGACTGTTGAGGAATTTTCAGCATTGCACATTAATCAGGACCCTTCTTTTGAATCTGGCCTTATTGTTGGTATTTTTCTGAACAAGATTGTTGATCATCATATTGTTCAGCTTCCCAACAATCATATTCCCAAGGGAATGGCTCCTTTGGAAATACTTTTTGATAGCAATGATGTGACAGTAAAGGGAAACTGCCCCAAAGATAATGCTGATACAATTGAGTGCAACATTGGCATAGAGAAGGAACCAAAGTTTATCAAGCTGTCAAGCAACCTATCAAAAGAGCAGAGGGCCGAGTATATTGATTTATTAAGGGAATTTGTTGATGTTTTTTCTTGGACCTATGAAGACCTCAAGACATATGAGACAACTATCATTGAGCACAAGATCCCACTCAAAGAGGAGGCCAAACCATTCAGGCAGAAGCTAAGACAAATTAATCCTAGGATGTTTCCTATTATGGAAAGGGAGGTAAAGAAGCTGTTAGATGCTGAAATCATTGTCCCTTTGAGATATTTTGAATGGGTGGCCAATTTGGTCCCAGTGAGGAAGAAAATTGGAGAAATCAGACTCTGTGTTGATTTCAGAAATCTGAACAGGAGTTCAATGAAGGAAAATTACCCTCTACCAAAGATGGAACATATATTGCAGAGGGTAACAGGTGCATCCATAATTTCAATGATTGATGGATTTTTTGGCTACAATCAGATCTCTGTTCTACCTGAGGAAAGGGAAAAAACAACCTTCACCACTCCTTGGGGCACATTCATGTATGCTAAAATGCCCTTTGGGTTGATGAATGCAGGGGAAACATTTCAGCGAGCCATGGACATAGCCTTCATTTGGGAGAAAGATCAATTTGTGGTGATCTTTATGGATGACATCACAGTATTCTCTAGATTTGATAAAGAGCATTGCTATCATCTAAGGAAAGTTTTCTCGAAATGCAGAAGGTTTGGCCTTTCCTTAAATCCCAATAAATCTTTGTTTTCTATGAAGGAGGGAAATTTGTTAGGCCATATAGTATCAACTGAGGGAGTGAGAATTGATCCCAGTAGGGTGGAGGCAATTCATACCTTGTCACTTCCCAGGTCTAGGAAAGAAGTCCAGGTTTTCCTAAGAAAGATCAACTTTCTGAGAAGGTTTGTCTCAAATTTTGTTGAATTGGTGAAGCATATTACAACCATGCTCAGGAAAGGGAATGAAGTAAAATGGACTATTGAACACAGGGAATCCTTTGACCAGATCAAAAAGGCATTGACTGAGACACCTGTGCTTATCAGTCCTGATTATTCCAAGGACTTCCTGGTCTTTTATTTTCCTTCTTTTGACACAGTGGTTGTTGTTCTATTGCAGAAAAATGATGAAGGGTGGGAGAAGCCTATTTCCTTCTTCAGTAAGGCATTAAGGGATGCGGAAACCAGGTATGAAATCATGGAAAAACAAGCCTATGCCTTGGTGAAATATCTCAAAGCTTTTAGAGTCTATGCCTTGCACTCAAAGGTAATTGCATATGTTCCTTTAGCCTCTGTGAAGGACATTTTGATACAACCTGACATAGATGGGAGAAGAAGCAAATGGATTTCCAAAATCCTTGAGTTTGATCTCGAAATAAAGCCCACCAAACTAGTTAAAGGGAAAGGTTTAGCCAAGATACTGGTTGAATCCAATTGTAAGGCCTTGGGGGTCAACTTCATTAGTGACCACTCAAAAAATCAACAAGCTGAGTTGTCCAACGAAATCTCTCAAGATAGCTTACCACTAGCAGAATGCACCTGGTACAGAGACATTTAATATTTTTTGCAAGAGTTAAAGCCTCTTGATGGAATGGGGAAGAGTAAGGAAATATATTTAAAGCTCAAAACAATAAGGTATTGCCTTATTGACCAAATCTTGTATTCGAAAGACCCTCTAGGAGTGCTTCTGAGGTGTCTAAACCCACAGGAGGCCCAAAGAATTATGTTTAAGTTTCATGATAGCCTATGTGGGGGGCACCATTTCTGGAAAACCACAACTCACAAAATTCTTAGAGTTGGGTATTACTGGCCCACCTTATTCACTGATGTCTATAGAAAAGTCATAGCCTACATCAAATGTAAAAAATTCTCAAGAAACTAGCAGCTCAAATCTTTGCCACTAAATCCTGTAGTAGCTTCAGGGCCCTTTCAGCAATGGGGGTTGGACTTCATAGGTGAGATTCATCCTCCTTCAAGTGGTCAACATAGGTGGATATTAACTGCAAAATATTATTTCATCAAGTGGATAGAAGATATTCCCACTAGGAGTGCTTCACAAAAGGTAATCATTGGCTTCTTGGAGGATATCATAGCAATGTTTGGCTGTCCCAGTAGAATTGTCAGTGATAATGCAACATCTTTCAAGTTTGAGCCCTTGGTCAGGTTCTATGAGAAATTTGGGATTTCACTTATTCACTCCACTCCCTATTACCCTCAAGGCAATGGATAGGAAGAGTCTTCTAATAAAAGTCTAATCAAGCTCATTAAAAGATTGTTGGAAGATAATAAGAAGGCATGGGATTCAAAGCTGAAATTCACTCTGTGGGATGATTGAGTGACAACAAAGAGGCCCCTGGGTACCTCCCATTTTCAACTTGTTTATGGGACAAAAGATGTATTTCCCACTCAGCTGGCTCTACCTGTAGAAAAATAATTTCAAGATTACGAAGGAGAGCCAAACCATATGGTCAGAAGAATTCATCAACTAGTGGAAGTTCAATAGATCAGAGAATAGGTAATGGACATAGCTCAGAATCATCAACAGAAGATCAAGCAGGCCTTTGACAGGAGGTTCAGAAAGGAGGAATTCGAGCTGGGAGAGCTGGTTCTTAGGTGGGACATGTTAGCGTCAGAAGTCACTCCTGGATTGCTTGCAGGAGCAGAGCCTGACGCCCATCAATTTAATGTCACAATTTGTTTGAAAGGGGCGATCAAATGGAAGCAAACTCAGAACAGTCGTTTCAACTCAGAAACTGGGCCAGGCATGCACAAACAAGTGAGGTCTTGATAAAATTCAAACAATGAGTTGTAATAAGGGTGAGTAGGCGGAAGACTTCATGAGAAAGGTGCAAGGATCTGCTATAGGCATCAAGCTTCTAACAGACGATGTGAGCAGGAATCTGAAAACAAGATCATCTTAATTCCAAACGCAGAAAACCAGAGAAACAACAATGCAACAATAAATCCTTTATCATAACATAACTGTATAAATTCAAGCGAATCATTCGAACATGAACTCTCCAGCATAAGACAAAAACATAGATGAAAAGGGGAAAATGTTTGTTATAAACCAAGAAGTCTTAAACACGGATACATAACCAGGAATCCAGAATGATCATGAAAACTTTACAGTCCGGGAGATTAGCTCTACCATCGATAGATACAAAATGGCGAAAATGCCTACATATATTCAAACTAACAACAACAACAAAATCAAGACGTAGCATTGAAAGCTTTGCATCTGCATGGCTTCTGACAACACGGAGCTGCAATCTTTGAATGGTCGTGCAACCTATGGCAGATGCAATCGATCCCCTGAAAGTTTATTCGGCGAATCGACGTGTCTTTAATTCAATGCAGAACTTCCCATTATGGTGAAAACGATGTCTAACCACCACCAACCGCTTCAATAACTGCTTCTTGGGATTGAAGACGACCTGGCCAACTCAGCATTTTGGGATATGGAAGGCTTCTCGCACTGCCACCTGGAATAACTGAAGGGTTTGAAGGATGGGTATGGAGGCCAACGCGGGAAGTGAGGTATAGCTATGGAATGACGGGGCCCCAATCGCAAGGACAAAGAAAAGAATGCTGAGAGGTGAGAGAGGTGGCGAGGGGATGACATAAGTCATAAGGGATATACACAGAGACAGCGGGAGAATATACGTGGCAAGTTTAATGCAGTGGAAGGCTGACATGGAGGGAAAAAGATACATGGCGGGTGATAAGTGGATGATGAGACGAGGGAAAGACCATCTGGAAGTGTGAGAGAGGGGTGAATGGTGACACATGGCGGCAAGGGAAAGGCAGACAGGGAGATGTCATGATGAAAATATGGCCCACACGGGTTAAAGACAAGGAAACTGAGAAGGTCAGGGCCGCGCTTGAGCCATTGATCCGGGCTTCTCGATTGTGGCCGTTGGAAAGCTGCAACCACGATTCCGAACCCCCCCCTCCTCTTAAAGGTAGAAAGGCGGGGGGGGTCCGGAATTGCTTTCATCGTCGTTGATCCGGGCACGCTAATCTGAGCTGTCGGAGAGGTGCGCCCCCGAATCTGGACCCCCCCCCCC
>JZKD02S1686291.1:341456-389819 GCA_000966675.3 Picea glauca
TTGCCATCTGTTCTCCACTCACCCTCATGGTATATCCCTTTCCCCTTTGCTCCCTCTTGCCTTCCAACACATGTCCTTCTCTCTTCCATGTCGCTCCGTCATAAGAAATGTGTCCTTCACTCTCCCAGGTGCCATGTCCCTTCTCTCTAAACCGTCGCATTACGGCCTCCTCATCACCTTCTAGGGGCACATCACCTCATCGGCTGGTGACATGGACCCCCGCTTCTCTGCCTCTTATCTCTCTCACCTCAAAGCCCACATATTCCTCCATGTTTGTCCACATGTCCCCTCATTCGCTCATCATCCTCTCACCTCCTGCCATGTGTCTCTCTCTCCCAATCAGCTCCACCTCAACACCTTCCACCATCCGCTGTCCCCTGCCTCCGTATCACTTCCACAAAAGCACATCCCGTCTCACCTTCACAGTGTTGGTGCCTTCACCCTCCTTGTCATATCCTCATCCACGCCTGCCATTTGGGTTCCCCCCGCAGCAGTCTAGCGAAGTAGCATACATCCAAAGGGATACCTCCACGTCCTATAGGGGCAGATTTGACCGGGCCTTACCTGATCCTGAGAGAGAGTTTATTGAGGTAGTTGATGGTAGTTGAATGTCATCTCCTTCCATAAACAGAAGGTCAGGAAAGGACAAAGCGTAGAGGCATACTATTAGTCTATCCTGACAAGGATCTCGTTTGACAGAAGACTGCATGGGTAGTCTGCCCAACGTCTGCATGCACATCCTGACAAAGAAGCTCCTCGATGTCAAGCATTGAACTCATGACATGATCGTTCCTTCAGCGCCTGAGTCAGTTCCAAGTATATGTAGGCATTTTTTCCGTTTTTGTATGGATCGATGGTTGAGCTATGCTCCTGATTGTAAAGTTTTTGAGGAAGCTCTGGTTATGTATTTTGATTTGAGACTGTCAAGTTAATGGAAGTCGATTTCTCTTTCTTTCATTTTGTCTGTCAAGCTGTTTAAAACACTCAGAATTGGAAGATCCAGTCGAGGGTTGCGATATTGTAAGATGATGTATGGTTGATCACTGCAATCTTTGCACCAGTCTTAAGCAGTCTCCTGTGTTGTCTTTTTCCTCTTGTACTGAATGATTCAGAATTTGAGGATCTAGTCGAATGGTTGTGGCTTCATAGTATGTTGTAGGTTTGATCAGTGTGCAGTTATGACTGTGTCGTTTAGGCACATTTCGGTGCCCCTTTTTTCTTCCCCGAGCTGTTGGAAGGCTTGATGCCCAGAGCAGTCTTCTCCACCTTTCTTCCAAGTCTTCACTCTACTCTTGCTTTAACTCAAATTCCCGACTGAAGTTAGTTGTGGCCCTCACCTCCATGTGCATTTTTGGCCTAGTTTTTTGAGTTAAAGGATGTTGTTCTGAGTTTACTCCCATCTGATCACCCCTTTAAACAAATATGTGACATAAATCTGATGGGCATCGAGCTCTGCTCCTACTGCAATCTAGGAGTGACTTCTGACGCTAACAGGTCTCTTATTCATATATAATAAAATGGGTTTCTTATTTCATTCCATTGTCAAATGTTGTGTGCTTGAATAATTAATATGTGGATGATTTACATTGTTACAAATAACTTAGGTGTAATTGGTTGGATAATGCATTAATGCAATCATTATATCAAAATTTAATAACAAAAATATAAAAAAATATTATTATTAAAAACTATTTGATTTTGAAATGATTTATTGAAAATTTGTAAAAAACAATGAATTAAAATATATACATATCAATGCACTGTATTATTTTGAACTCACTAAACAGTGTGTGCCATAATATAGAAATTGGTGCTTTTTGAGGATTCATACACATCAATGCGCACACATTAATTATAATAACACATCGATGAGAACTATTGAGAAAATGCATCATTATTTAAACGATATAACGTACAATAATATTCATCATTTCAAAATTGTATGGTGTTCATGTTTAAAATATGCACTGGGGCACTAAAAATAACTTACGTACCAGTGGGTTTATTTCATTATACACACCGGGGTTCTAATTTTATGTACTCACTAGTTCCTAGTATAAATAATGGTGCTAACATCTCACTTCGAATATTCAAAATTTCACTACCCTTTAGTGAACATGGTAAAACATACACCGGTACATACTAATCACACAAGCACCGAGGCACATGCTTTATTAAATGCACTGGGTCTCAGGATAACTTAATTTCACTGGTGTTAACTATAACTTAAATGCACAAGGGTGTACAAGTCCTAAAACACATTATTTCTTCATACGTAAATGAGGATTCGATGCGCAGAAATTATAAGAGAATTGGTGCTCTACATACAACAAAAAGGCGAAATCGATGTGCAATTGTTATAAATGCACAGGAGCATTTTTTTTATTATATTAATATCTGGGGCATTTGTATTATATTAAAGCATTGATACTTTTTTATTATAGTAACACACCAGTGTGTGTTTATCAATACCACATCGATGCATCTTGACAAGAACAACATAAAAGGAAAAACCTCCGCTACAACCTGTGTTCGCCCAATTTTTTTTATTCATATGGAAAATCCGCTAAAACCTCCATAGTCAATACAAGAGGTTGTAGTAGAGGTTTTTTTAATTTTTTTTCAAATTTTGTAACACTAAAAACCTTTGTAAAAATCTCTGCTAGAAGGTGTTCTTGTAGTGTCATCTCATTCCTCTATTGCAGGAGGGATTCCTCGAGCAACAACTTGAAAGGGTCTCTTTCTCCATCATATCTCTTTTATTCCACCATGGGAGAAAACTTGGGATGGTGAGAGAAGTCTTCCACAAGTGAAATAAGCTCGAGACCCAACTCTTTATACCCTGGCCTCGTCGGGGAAATGCACTAAGAAGTAACAAAGACTAGATTTATCTAATACCATTTATCTGGATTGTATAAAGAACAAAATGAAATGAATGAAAATGAATGGAAACACACACACATAGAAATATCATAGGGAGTACAATAATATAGTGAAACCCAAATTCTATTAATGATTGAAATAGGAAAACATTGTAAAATGGAAAGCAATACAAAACTAGTTAGAATGGTGATAGCTTATCTCTGAAGAGAGAGATTTCATCTATGCTCATTCACAAGAAGACATTACAAGAGGCCAAAAATGGTATTTTAACATAAATTACTAAACCCTAAGAGGAAAAAACCCTAAATATACAAAACCCAAACTCTAGGAGATGATGTGCCAAAAGGATTGCTTGCTTTGAGGTGGGTAGTTGATACGTCAACTTCTCGGGGACACAAAATTTGCATACAATTTTCATTTTTGGAGCACAATAGCTCATTGGAATGATCTAACTAAGAAGTAAAAATTTTGGAAATCTTGGGGAAGCCCTGGCCACCATAGTGCCCCCAAATGGAAAAAAAACCTCATTTAAGGCCTCAAAATGGCCCTAGACATTTAGTACCTAAAAAATCATAGATAAAAAAATACAAAGATGGAGAAACATGTTGAGTCAATGGAAGAGGTGGGTCACCACCAATGTCAACCTAGATTAATGTCACAGAAACATTGGAAATTCCAAGTATCTCTACCAATTTTTTTTTAAGTATCAACAAGCCAACACAAGTGTCCAAAGAAGACTTACATCCCAAAGTGAAACAAGAAAGCACTATAAACATGGTAAGTAAATTTAATGTTACAAGGATTCCTTATTGACATATTTATCACAAGAGTCGATACTTTAACCAATCAATATATCAACATCACTCAAAACAAAAACATTTGACCTATATTCTGAAGAATATCGATGCCAATATTATTTAGTCTCATAATAAAAGTTCATCTTGGGAATCTTGTAGGCACATTGTTACACAAAGGATTGAATTTGGGTGGTCATACCCTCTTACAATTGAACAATTCTTCTCAACACTTAAGAGATCATGTTGTCTCATGTATTCAACCATCATCAACTCAAGAATGATGAATCATGGGAAAGTAGTACCACTCAAAACAAAAGCATAGCCCTCTTATGCTTTGAAGATGAAGCATTCCTAAAGGGGAAGAAAATGTAATATGAATAAATAAATATTGTTATTACTAAATAAAAAGTAAATGAAGAGACACGTCCTAAACTAGGGATGTGACCTAATGAAAGGAGATGAACCATCAACATTGTGATCTGTCAATGTGTATATATACTATAGTCCTATCATCATTCTAATTATTCAATTATTTATGTTTCCTATATCGATTTTTGTCTATTGTCCTTCTTATGTTAGATATTTCTTGAATAAATGAACATTGTTCATTTCATATGATCATCACTATGATAGTTTCTCCTAAAACCTACTTGTCATTTCGACCTCAACCACATTGTCTCAACACATATGTATATGTGGAATTTTAAGGTTGTGACAAAGATATTAGCTAAGAAATTGACAACCGTGATAGTGTGATAGTTATTGGGGTCTTTATCGTCTCTAGTTCTATAGATGGGATGGGTGATTTGCCACCATGTAGTTTAACAAATTTGCAATATGGACTACTAGGAATTCTAGACTATGCTTAAAATATTAAGCTTTTAGATTCTCCACATCTTGGGATTTGTTGACTTAAATTTTAAGGATGACACAAAGGATTAAGTGGTCAAAGAAGAAACAACAATGAATACGTTTTGGGTTAACTCAGATGTTTGGTTGGGTTGGAGCATTGTAAAGGTTGGAGGCATAGTGAAACCAAGTAGACAAATGAGATATTGTAAAGGATAATGTTTTGAAGTAAAGGTTTTAGGATGGGTGGATTTGGTTAAAATTTTGAAGGGATGGATTTGTTTGAAACTTAATACATATTTGTAAAATTTCTTTAAAATTTATAAAACTTTCTTATTTTTACTAATAATTAATAAGGTGTCTTAACCTTTTTAGGGTAACCTAATTAATCCTCAATAGGAATTATTGACACATTTTTCATTGCCTATGTATCATCCAATAATTAATGGAATATATTATTGGTGTAATAAACATTTTTTTTAGTGAATTTTCTTTACAAATAAGGGTTTTCATTATTGTTAAAATTATAAGTTTTGATTGTTAAAATAATAATATATAATTGTTTTAAAAATGGAATCTATCATCTTCCCACATTGTGCCTTACGATCGTTCACCTCTTGAGGGCATGCAACACCACAAGGTTTCTCACTTGGATGCTTGGCAACACCAAGGATACTTCGTTCAAACTATGCCTCTTCACCTATAGCATACCCATACTTTGTTCTAGGCTACTAGTGAGTCACACGCCTACTTAGTGAAACTCTTGTATACTTAGACATTTGTTAATAACTTTAATACTTAGTCATATATAAGCATACATCCATCAAAATGAGAAACCAAGATAACATCAATGGAACAAACGAAAGACATACATAGAGATAATGTGGGTGACATGAACTGTGCCTAACACCTAGCTAAGTATTTTTTATTGCAAAACAATTACAATAAGAGCACTATTAGCTCGATTTACAACTAGGTGGAGTCAAAGAAATCACCTCACCTCACCAAGACACTCATACATAGATTCACCATCAAGACTCTTTGTCGCAACCATCTCCACAACCTCCAACAATGCACCTCAGATATTCCCTCAACCGCAAACGTGTTGTCTCTTCATTTCCGTAGACTTCACATATTTTGGTTTTGTCTCACACATGCCTCCAACAAACCTGCATTTCTAGACTCCCAAAAATAATCCCAAGAGAAGTTCGCCCCACTTTGTCCACTGATTCCACCTCAAGGAAGCGCAAGTCCTCCCATGTGGAGTGACTTGGTTCCTTGAGGGAGCTTTCCCCTCTTCATATAATCCTTCCTTAGAACCACAAAGCTCTTCTTTCTCTCCTTATCCTCCAAATATACCTTACTTGGTTGTTCTCCCTTGTTCTCTTATAGGGACTCCAAAGGTCACCACCATGAATTTCCACGTCCTTTGGGGGTGTCGCGTCCCTTCATGAACCCATGTGTCCAAAACAATTGGTGTGCCCCTTAGTGGACCCTGTCACCCAAATGAATCATTATGCCCATTCACAGACCAAGTTGCCCAAATGAACCCATGCGCTCGTCAACCATCATGCCCCTTGGGACCTGCGTGCCCAAAATTGGTACGTCCCTCATGTTGGCGTGCCCCAATATCTTGGCCAATTCATATTTATGAAAGCCCCTTGGTACATACACATTCCTAAGGCACCCACTTGATCAATTTGGGTTCCAGAGAAACCCCAAGTTTTGTCTCCTTGAGGACTTGGGAAAGAGTCTTCACACCTATCTAGCCAAAGACCTTACATTATCCCCCACCTAAAGTCATTTATGTCCTCAAAAACATCCACAAAATCAATGATATCCAAGTATCTACCTGAAATCATGCCTTCACTGCAACTAAGTATGTTGGAAACCCCAAGTTTTGTTCCAGCCGTAAATCCCAAATTCTGCCAAAGTAGAAACTCCAAGTTTCCATGCGAAGTGGAAACCCTAAGTTTCCACAAACCAAACTATACTACACCCAACTCTGAACAATACGATGCATGAGTCAATATGGTCACTTCACCTAACAACAAGGATGAAAGTCACCCAACTCTACTACACTCTCTCATTGTGATGTTGTTGACATGTTGTTGTTCGGTTCTGTTGTTGTTGTCGTTTCCTGCTACAACTAAATACTACCCACTTCACTTCAAAATTTCTCCTAAGTGTTGAAATCCTGTGACATTTTTGTTGCACCCATACTTCAACCAACTCTGCCATGTTTCTTCATATTGTCGACCCCCACATCTCAAACTGGTTGGGTAGCTAATCCAACCGTCATGCCCAATCCGTGAGCATGCACATCCTCATGCCCAAAATTAGTCTTTTATATCTGCATCTATGTCACTAAGTTGAACTCCAAAGACTAAGGAAAGTATCCATCCTTGCCTCACTACTATTTCCATTGTCTGATCTTCGTCAAGGAGATCCTCCACAATGTCTAATTGAAGCACTTTGAACCTACTTGCGTGTCCATAATTGACTTCCTTTCACAATTCATTCCATTTGCACAACAATATCATACCAAGGCAAGGTCACCCCTCACCTCGTTGCATTATGAAGCCACCTCAAAGCAAAGTCATCCACTGCAACTTGACTCCATTGTCCACCTCATGACACACTTAGTCAATCTTTGCACCAAGAAATGTACGTCCAGACTATATTTTCCCAACTACTTTATCACTCGTCCATGTTGTTGTGTGTACTTCTATATGCCTTGGAATGGTTAGGCTTCACCATCAACCATGTTTCCCAAAGCAACAGAAACACCCATGTCCAAGTAATCTATTCATGTTGCAATATCCCTGTCCACACAATTCTCCAAATGAAGCCAAGTCTTCAAATCGATTTCATTTTTCAAGTCACCCCTCCACAACAGAACATGTATGATGAGTGTGGCCAACACACCATTACTCCTCAAACATCCCAACAAACTGTCCAATGTTCTCCAATTAGAATGAGTAACCTCAAAGAACTTCCATGCCTTAGGCATGTTCGAACTATTACTCTTCCAACCTCAACTAATGACCCCAAAAGATCTCTAAGTCATCGTATAATCATCTGCAAGCCACCAAGGTGCATGCTTCCTCATCCAATGTCCCATACCAAAGGTGATAGAACACCACCCAAGTCACTTGGTCTGCGTTCTTCCAATTCAGGTTGACTACCAACAATTCTTGGTCGACTTCTCTGCTAACTACATCCATCTCCTAGAATGAAATTTCCTTGCAACCCCTGCAAGCATCCAAAATCTGGCTCTGTCATTGCGACTGTTAATTCATTACATGACCCAACAAATATGGATAAGCTACCAGACACTAGGGCACCTCATCCATCCTCTCAAAATTGGCACATATAGACTTCACTTCCTCTTTGCATCAACCTATTCAATGTACCTCATCAAATAGTTAGGTATCTTCCTCAAGACACCTCCACAACTGCATCTAAATATTCCTATGTCCAACACATGACTCGTCCAAGCAGGTCACCCCAAGCACTCCACACATTATCTCCATCAAGACATCCCAAGTGCTACATGAATTTTTCGAATCTTCACCACTTGAGTCACCCTCAAGTCTGTCAGTTTATATCGAAGAAACATAATGCACTTGAACCACCAAGTCATTTGACTTCCCTTCAAAGAACTCACTGCAACACTTAGAAAATGAAAGAACTCAAAACCAACCATACCTTTCCAATGACATCCTTGGTTTCACCCATGGTCTGGGTTTGTTCTCTTTAACATTAACTTGCCCAAGAAACCAAATTTCCACATGAACTATCCTGAATCACCATCTGTAGCTCCACAAACGTACAAGACCTTCATTGTGATACAAGGTTGTGTCCATCTGTCCAATTCATAAATCTGTCTAAGTCTCAAACTTCACATGCAATCAACCAAAATCATCTCCAATGTCTTTCCATCTTCACACCTTGACTATTTCTGCTTCAAGGCACCATGCACCGACCACCCAATTGTCAAATCGTATTGTTGCTAATTGATTGTTGTAACTCTTTTAAGAGATACCTTGTTCAAAGGACACAATTGATCCATTCATCCAACAACCCAACTCAACTCAACTATTGTTCTTGTTAATTCATGACATGAATACATCGTGATGGAAACATGCCCAACCAATTTCCTACTGTGAAGCTTCTCTAGATCTCTGAAGGTCGTCCAACACCCAAGTGTTTCACCTTGTTGCAAACCAGAAATTCTCCCTTTCATAATCACTTCTTCAATCACCCTCTGGGTTTTCTTATGTGATCACTTCTATAGTTAGATCTATGATAAGTAGGTGACGAATCCTACGTTCATCTACCTTTTCAGAGTGCCTAGTTCTCCCAATGAACTCTATGCATGGTCTCTCAAGGTGTGTGCAACAGATCAAGCACTAATTTATGCCACACATCAAACCAATCAAGTATGCACCCAAAATATCTCTATGATTAATTCTATGAAAAGTTCTGCAATGAGTTCTGTGATCACCCACCATGTCCAAGTGCTTCATCTCACTACAAACTCTACTCTTGGCCTACACAAGGTGTGCACCCAGCTCAACCTTCCATCGCATAGTCAATTGAACCTTTGTCGCAAGTTTGATGCAAAGTTTATGATGAACCAGTTCACTTCACCAAATGATTCACCAAGTATACGAACGTTCTAACTACCTTTTTGACAACATGTCTTCTCAACAAGTGTTCCCCCCCCACACACAACTATTCTAATTGTAGTAGTGGTGAAGATCCAAATATTCTCTAATACCATCTATCATTGAGATAGTGGTGAAGAGCTCATCAACCCATCATCAAAATTAGAAACAAACAAGCTCTAATACCATGTATCATCGATAAAGTGGTGAATATCTCACCAACCCATTATCAAAATCTGCAAAGAACAGGTTCTGATACCATCTATCCTCGAGATAGTTGTGAATACCTCACCAATTTGTCATTAAAATCTACAACAAATAGGCTCTTATACCATCTTTCACGTCTCCATGTTGGCACTATGTGTGGTTGTAAGACCCTAGGTTCAAGTTATCATGACCAACGAAACCCTTCAAACACCAACCCTTTCGGTATCACATACATGCAGATGAAGTCTCACCTGAGGTATCTATTAGGACTACAAGAACCAGGTTTCTGCAATAGTGAGGGAAGGGATTTCATAATTCTATTCATTCTTACTTGTCAGTTCTATGTGCATTGTTTTGTCTTTGTTCTTCATTAGCTACTTAGTGAATTCAAATTCATATTACCATTATATTCCATATTACAACATAAACCCATTACTGTAGCAATCATAACTATTCCTCAATGATTACACATAAGACAAATCTAATCCAATATGCATCCAGACAAATTCCATGAACAATCACACAAAAGACATTCAACACTGTAGTTAACATGGTTCACCCAACTCTGGGCTACATCCAAATGACTGGCTTCTTTATTATGCTTTTGGTAATTGTATCAGGATTGCACACTATGCTTACAAATATACATCATGGTTATATTTCCCTTCTCCTATCCAAGCCACTCTATAGTGCAAGCCTTTCTCTCTCTCTCTGTATCATCTCCTTAGCATTCAGACATAGAATCTCCCCTTCTCATCCTATCCTATCACTCTTCTTATTGATAGGTTGACAACTTGGAACATGATCCACAATACCACTGGATAAGAACCCCTATTCTCAAAACCCATTACATAGTTATACATAAATTCTAGGGCTTAAAACCATACTTTTTTCATCCAAAAACCCTATTACAATACATGATAACTGAAGTTAACCTATTGTTCGGGTTGCTTTCACCTGCTTTTCCGTATGCATGCTTCTTTTTCACTCTAATTATTGTTCTTCCTGCTTTTGTGCATCCTTATATATTTAGCACGTCGGGTTGTCATCCTTCCTTTTTGCCTCCTTTCTTCTCCTTCTTTATTCCTTTGTTTTATTCTTCTCTCTGATCACTATACTCCTGGTTGTGCCTCAACTACAAACGCCTGAGTATTCCTTCTTCTTGCGTGCAAATATTATATACTTAATATTTTTATGTATATTATTTCCAAAATTCTTGTCCAACAAACCTCCAGCACTCACTTGTGGCTTCTCCTGAGCCACTCATGCCTGTTCCACACTCCTCCATCCTTGGATGAAATTTTGGGAGGCTTCCTTAGCTGTCACAACCTTCTTTATTATTATTGTATCTATTTCCATAATCTCTTCAGCCCCTTGCATAGTCAAGGATGTAATTTTTTCTTCTACTTCATGTGCCGCTTGTTTCACCTTACCCTGTGCAGTGGCTGGTTCGCTTATCACCCTCAATGATTCTTCTTTCAATAGTCCTAAACACTGTTGGAGGATATTTTATTGATCCCTCATCTATTCAACTTCCATGTATGACTACCTCTGTGCCAAAATGGTTGTCATTTGTTCCACCAGTGGAAGGGTGTTTATACTCTTTGATGCTTTCTAAGCCTTTTCCTGCGCTTCCCTTAATTTTTCCTCCACGACTTTCATCTCTGGATCTTATACCAGGTCTATCCAAATTTTCTCACTTTCCTTGTAGCATTTCATGCATTTTTCTTCTACCTTCTTGATGTTGGTGATGACTATCATTGTTGCTCTTTCTCTTCCTGCTCGTTCCTATCATGGTGTTAAGGGTATACTTCACAAATGTAGGTCCTGAATATTCAATCAAAAGTCATTGATGACTTCGCCAATCTTGAATACATGGTCTTCCATAGTATCCTCTACTACTATCAAGACTTTTGACATTTCCTTTTACAACTTCTGGATGGTCGCTTGTCTCTTCAACACCATACTCTCAGCTTAGTAATTTTCCTTTAGAGCTTTCCTTGCCCTTTCATCAGCCTCATTCTTTTCCTGCCTTACACCTTCCACTTGTCCTTCCATTGTACTCTTTTGTTGTAGAAAGATTATATATTGTTGTTGCAATTGAGCCCTTTCATCCATTACTTTGGTTAGTTCTCAGTGTCTTTCATCTCCTAAAAGCCTAATATCATGCAACATGCCTATTTGCAAGCTTTGTAATATGCATATAGGAATCCGTTACACCACTATGTTCATATGGCTCAATGCCTTCATATGTTCTTGCAGTTATTCCATTGGGAACTCAATTTCATGTGTCTCAATTCCTAGCATTTTGTTCCCAACTGCTAGCTTGGTTAAGACTAGATGAGCAGTCTTTGCTTCCGCCACTGGAATTGTGGACTTTCCTACCTCTGACTTGTTCTTTTTTGTTATTATGTATTCTTACAAGATATATTGTAGTGTTACCAACTGATCCTGCACTTTATGATGCTTCTCTACTTGTTTCCTCATTTTTTTCTCAATGAATTCCTCCATGATGTCTCGTATTTGGTAGTCAATTTAGTCCATGTCGTCATTGGTCAAATTATAGAATGGGGGTACCTTGTGCACTTTGGTATTCTTGCACACACCTCCTTCTAGATCCTTCCCCTTATACTTGTGTTTCACTCCTGCTGTGGGGACTATCTATTGTGCCTCTATTTTTTATTGGCTAGGCATGTTTCCTATGCCATTATTCCGTTCATTCCCCCCCCCCTCATCTAATTCTTCATCCCCCTTTTCCTATTCTTCTTCATCTTTCGGGTGGCCCATTTTTTCTTATAGGGTTTTCCACCCATATTCCCAATCATTCGTGATCAGACCTACATCCTCTGTTGTCAAACTTTATTTGGTTGGAAACCACTAGCATGGAAGGTCCTTTTCTTGCACGTACATATGGTGCATCTTTTATTTTAACCATGCAATATCCTTGTAGGTGTCCACGATCTTAGCTGTGATGCATGGTGTATGTTTGATTATATACCTAATTGAATCAAAGTATACATAAAATGTAACATTATTGTCTTTTTGCATCCTTTTTCTCGGTGTATGCCATAAGTTGGCATACCGCGCGGCCAAATTACCTCTACTGGTTGTTCCCATGCATTGGTAATATCCCGGTTCCTGCCATCCTATCAATGAAATCAAAATTAGAAGCTAGAAATAATTAAATTTTGTACCCTTCTCTTGGGCCTTGATACATTCTTTCAAATATTGATTCACCAAGAATGTGGCCCAGTTTATTTGGACCCCTTCTGAGAATTTTTCTGCAGCTGCAATCACTGCAGCTAATACTTCATCCTTATGGAACTTGAAAAACAATTTGTAGGCCAACACATGTGTTTCAAATCAAACACCATCATCATTAATGTTTGTGACATCCAATCCCCTTTTCCCCCTGAAGGTGTGAAACTTCTCCTTCATTTCTTTCAATAGGTCTCTCTCCCTTTCTTTATTGAACAAGGTGGTTCGATCCTCTCCTACTTTCGGTAGCCCTGTGATTAGTGAAATCAATGCGGTATAAATTGACACCAGTGGGTCAAGAAACAATGTCCCTCCATGGATGCAGTTGAGAAGTAACTTAACACAAACATTGATTTCTAGGTTGCGTCCAAAGTGTGGAACCTCCAATAGGTTCAGTATTCTCGAATTCTTTAGCCCTGTTTTCCACATCTTCATTTCCAAAAATATATCTCCTATGTATGGTACACTCTTAGCTCACAAGTACTTTTCCATGGCCAACTCGGGAAACTTATTCTCATCTGTGATATTGTGGTCTAAAAACTTGAGGGCGACAACCTCTACTAACATGTATCCTTCCACACTTATACTGGGTGGGACAGGTGATGTTTCCAACAGGTATTTCTCCTTTGTTGGTACTTTGACTTGAGGTGCATTGTATTTCCTTGGTGGGATATAATCCCTATGGAAGCTTTCTTTTGAAGGAAAATCTCCAGGTGATTCCTCGATCTCTGGTGCAATTGATGGTCATTTCAATTACTTCTATGATGCCGCTGATAGCTCTCTAGCTTTCAACAGTGCCATTGTTTTGTTTGATAGGTTTCCTTACTTTCTCAGTGTGTGTGTTGGTGTGGGAGTAGTTTGGCTCTGAGTCGCTATGGTTCACTCTCACTTACATGCAGATATTAGTAACAATGATTCCCTCTTATCAACCCTCAACTACTTTTGTGCCTCCTTTCCAACTCTGCAGGTCTCTTCACACCTTAACTAACTTGTCTAATCCACCAACAGGGTTGATGAATGGTTAAATAAATGCATATTTATTAGTAAATATGTCATGTGATTTAATACTGCCAATTTGTCATGATTTTCGATGGATTTTACCATTTAATATTATATGACATCTTTATGACCTGTCATTTCCACTTTTTCGTCGTCATTTCCTTGCTTTAATACCTTTTAACAACGTTGTCAATACCATATTGTGAAACTATTATTTCTTTTGCAGTTGTTTCTTCATGGTCTTTTGCTTCTGTGTATGCGTGATAGTCATTCCTTCTTCGCTATTTCTTTGTTCTTTGTGCTCTATAATATTTTTTTTTGTATCCATTTTTTACTTGTATTTCTTCCTTTTTCTACTTTTTATATGTTTTTGTGTGTTTTACCTTCCTACTATAGTACAATTACTATGATACATGTGGTCTAGCGCAACCTATATTACTATGTAGATTGTCGGTCATCTGTATAGAGTTCCAACCAACTTCCATTCACCATTCCTTCCAAGACTTCTCCATTCAAGGTTTCCAACTGTGCAACACCTATCCCTATCACATGCTGGATCACATAAGGTCATAACCAATGCATTCAAAACTTCCCTGGATTTTGCATAAAATTATTGTCATAGAGTAATACCAAGTCTCCCACTTGATTTTTTTTTTGTCTAATGTGTCTATCATGCCATGCCTTCTCTCTTGCCTTCTAAACTTGTTTATGGAAACTTGGGACAAACCGATCTTCCTCAAGTTGTACCAACTATGATAGTCTCTCCTCTATTGTGTTAGAGTATGAAAGATCAGTGATCTTTGCAATGCATAGGCTAGGTAGAATAAACTCCATTGACATCACTACTTCTTTCCCATAGACCAACATGAAAGGTGTCTTCCCTGACAACTGTTTGCTTGTTGTCCTGTAGGCCCATAAAACTATAGGAACTCTTAAGTCCCACTCATCTCTCCCTACATTGCAGATCTTTGTCAAAGCATTCTCTAGGATCTTATTGAAATCTTCCACTGTCCCATTGTCCTAAGGATGATATAGTGTACTCTTATGATGATGAATTTGAAAATCCTCAGTCAATGTTGCAATTGTCTTATTCAGAAAGTGTTTTCCTTGATCATCGAGTAATATGCATGGACATACAAATCATGTGACTACATTCTCAAAAAGAAATCACGCAATTGTCTCCGCAGTGTAGTCTGTTACTGGTGTTGCTTCTTCCCATCTTTTCAAATACTCTGTCGTAGTGATTATGCACCTTGCCCTTGATATTCTTTCTTGTGGGTTGATTGACCCCACAAAGTCTATGGCCCATTTATAAAATACTTGCAAGGTAACATGTGGGTTTAAAGGAATTTCAACCCTCCTAGATGGATTTCCCACTCTTTGACATACATCGCATGACTAATAGTATTCCTTAGCATCTTTGTGAAGCATGGGCCAACAAATGCCCGTGCATAAAATCTTTTGTGCAATTGCTCTCCCTGCATAATTTCCTCCTACAATATCGTCACTGGTCTTTCATGTTCCAATACACATTACATCAATATTCCATTTGCACCTAACTAGTATAAGTTTCCTGCAATCAATTGATAGTTCATTGCTTTCTTTTATGCAACTGTCATGTCGGATGGAATCATTCATGTACTTAAAAACAACACAATGTCTTAGAAGTAATCATCCACCATTTTAACTACAAATAGTTGTGCATCTGGGAAGTTGTCATCTAAATTTCATGCATCTTCTCCTGATAGTATGCGTGATAGATGATTTGGTTTTGCATTCATCTTCCCCAGTTTCACCACAACCTCAAAATCATATTCCCATAACAATAGTGGTCATCTACATATCCCCCCCCCCCCTCAACATTGACTTATTCACTAAGTATTTTAGTGCATAATGGTTTGTGTACATATTAAAGTGAGAACCCAATAAATAATGTCTGAAATTTTGTAGCGCATATACCATTGCCAATCCTTCTCGTTCTGTAGTGGTGTAATTCTTCTCTTCTATGGACAACTTCCTACTTTAAAACACAATTGGGTGATCTATGTCTCCCTCCCCTGGTTGAGATAGTACTATGCCCAATGCTATGGACGATGAATCTATATGAACATGGAACTCCTTGTTCCAATCTGGAAAGATCAAAATCGACGCAGTCACTAGTTTTTTCTTTAAGGTGTCCAAACCCTTCTGACATTCCTTGTTCCATTGGAACTTTGCTTCCTTCTTCATTAACTTTTCCATAGGTGCTCTGATTTGTGCATAGCCTTTGATAAACTTCCTATAGAATGTGTGACCTAAATTTTCCCTCAATTTTCTAACTGATGTAGGTGGTTCTAAATCCATAATTACTACAATATTGGTTGGATCTACTAGTAATCCCTTCTTGTAGACTACATGGCCCAACAAATTCCAAATAGTGCGCAAAAAATAAACTTCTTCAAGTTCAACTAAAGTTGACACTGTATACACCTATTCAACATTATCTTGAGTACTTCTATGTGATCCTTTAGTAAACTGAACACAATCCAATAATCCACATACACTTCAAGGAACTTCTGAATAAATTCCTTAAATGTTGCAACTACAACTCTAGAAAACAACATGGGGGAATTCTTCAGTCCAAAGGGAATTACTATATACTGATAACTCCCCCACTCCATCACTAAGGTAGCTTTGTACCATTTTTCCTGAACAATTTTTATTTGATGGTACCCCGAGAATCCATCGGTGAAAGAATACATCTCTTAGCCTCCTACGTTCTCCAATACTTCATCTATGAATGGTGTTGGGAATGGGTCATGTAAACATGCATCATTCAGCTTCCTCAGGTCCATGCAAATCCTAATTCATCATATTTTCTTATCTTGCACTACCATTTGATTGATCCATTCTGATTCCTCCACGGGTTCAATGATTCCTTTATCCAACATCTTGTCTATTTTGGCTTTCACCTTCTCTTTGTACTTTGGATTTAACCTGTAAGGTCTCTATCACACTGGCTTAGCACCTCGTTTCAGGGGAATCTTCATCTCACCTAAGTCCCCAACTATCCCCTTCATCTCTAAGAATGTAGTTGGGACTAGGTCATGATATTCACAAAGCAAGTCTGCAATCTTATCTATTGTCTCATCACCCTAGTAGTCTCCTCTCTACACAAACTTTGGATTCTATGTCATACCAAGTTTTATCTATGCGTCTTTATGGGTTGTGTGTAAGAAGCGGACTGAAGCTATAGTCCTTCTACTACCTGTTCTTCTTCTGTTTCAGGTACTTGTACATTCCTGTGATCTTCTTCATGATGTTATTCCTTAGCAACATTGTAGCACTCCAATAACTCATGGATAGTCATAGAAGCTCTATGTGCATCGCAAGTTGATACTACCTCCATCGACCCTTTTTCTGAGAAGATCTTAGTTCGAATAGTCTATAGCATTACATCTATTGATAGAGATTCATGTTCAAATGTAAATGTGACTTTGAACCTCTAATCCAATTCTTCCCATCTTGTTTTCTCTCTACGCATTTCCAATTCCAAATACCAGTTCTTTGGAATTGTATCCAGTGTATTTATAAATCTATACATCCATTCTATTTATGGTACTGAACTCCATAAGGTCCTACACTTCTCAACATGACTTGTCAGATCACTCTCTCCTATATACTTATGCAAATTATTTTCTACCTCAATACCAAACCTTATCTGCATTAGTATTCTACACTATGACTGGTATTCCATTCCTTCTTTGTGTGTAGCCCACCTGTTATAACCCTAAATTTCACCATACATGCATACCTGGCATCGGACCATCTCACTTGCTATTTTTTCCAAGCCATCATTGATAAACTCTTCTTAAAAACCATATTTTTGAAGATGTAAGTGACCTGCACCACTACTTCTCACGTACATATGCTAGTTGCACCATTATAGCCTGCATATACCCACAAATGTTGCAAAAATTAAAAATTTGCAAGGAATTCGTTGAGATTACGGGCTATTGGGTAGTTTTCCAACTGTCCCACCACCTATAGCCCATCACCCAACCGAATAAACATCCTTTATTCATATAAAAGGAGGTGTTGGGGTATCATTCCAAATATAAGTAGAAGAAAAGTGAAACTCTTCCCATTTCACTTGCCCCCCTTGCCCCAAGAATTTGCAGCCACATTGTGAGTTTTGAACTAGAATTCCCTATTCTTGCCTTTTTCCTCCATTGCAAGCCTAATCCATTCCCTAGAGAGAGATGAAGAGGAGAAAGATACATGGAATCATAGTTGGAGCTTGGTGAAGAGGATCCCAGACCAGGTTCAAGGAGTAGTCGTCGATCTCATTGTAAGAAACTTTGTGAGATTAATAAAAAGGAATACTTTTTCTGTTATGAATATGATGTGTTCAATCTTTATGTTTGATTTATATTTGATTATGACATCTAACCCACTAAGTCATATATAAGATGCATGTTTTTAGTTCTTTGTTTTCTTTTTTATGAATGTAGGCTAGCCTTGGGAGGAGACTTGTAGTTGAGGAGCAATCGAACGCAAAAGGATCGACACTAGACGTAGAGTTTAAGGTAGAGTTACCAGATTTTTTACCTTATGTTTTATGCATGAATGTGGGGTGTATTTGGGGTAGTTGTTAAAAAGTAGAAGACTTTAGATGGTTAGATATGCCTACATGTTGAACCCTAGTGAAGTCCATAGGGGGTTTTCCCACTACAGAAGAATTCGTGACCATACTAGGGAAGCCTCTAGGGTTTTTAGGGTATATCGTTTTGGGTGTTTTAATTGGTTTGATTACCTTTTTTGAGTTTTCTGTAAGTTTCTGAGTCATTAAGGGATTCTAGTCTGCCATACCAGTACTCCCTGCCTTGTCATCCTAACTGTTAATTTTCTTTTTGAGAAGTTACAGAGGTGTACATGGCTTGCAGTGAGTCTTCACGCATACATACGTGCCTTACCTTTAGACAACCCTTGTACATACCCATGTTGCTTAAGTTTTGGTTGTGTGCTTGTGTCAAGAATTTTTTTTCGAAGAAGAGGTAGTCAACCTCTTCCCTGATTGAAGTCATACTTCTCAGGGGTTTCTTGATCTAGTATTGGTCTCTGTTGTTATAGTCTGTAGCCTGGTTTTGATATCAGTTTAGCTTATCTTTATCAAGATTTCTGGTGTTTTCTTTGTAAGGATTTTAGATGAGTTTGTGAGTCTTTTCTGATCAGTCTGTTTAGTATCATCAATGACTCCTTGCGATCCGCATTAGACCTGAAGTCAGTTTTTGGTCTTGTCTTGTCTTCACTTTTCCCTTTTAATTGATTTAGAAGAAAAGAAAAATAAGTTATTTCAAGTTTCTTATTTTGAAGCATAAAAATAAAAATAAAAAATATTTCATTTCTTTGTTTGGTAGGTAGTTAGGTTAGTTGTCTTTACTTGTCATGAAGAAGAGTGCTTTCTTAAGTTATTTATTGAATGCTTGGAACACTAAGTAGCTCCTAGTCGAGAGAAATTTTGTTTTGGGTTTTTCTTTTAAAATATCCTAGAAAAAGTAGTTACGAAAAGTTGGTTAAAGAGTTTAAATTTTCAAATCTTTATTTGTCCAAAAGAAGTAGTTTTCTTTCAATTTCATTTAATGCTCTTCTCTTCCGTCTCTTAAAATACACCACTAGTTTCATTTTTGTTTCCTTGACTTAAGACAAACCACTTAAAATTAATGCTTAATTAAAATTTATTAGACTTTATGATTGTAGGGTCCATCAACTAGTCTCGGCTAGAGTCTTGATTTAGGTTGGAGAGGAAACTCTTCAAGGCTATAAAACAAACATACGAGTTTGAGCTAGGGAGTGTGAAAATTCTAGTAAACGTGAAAGTTATCTGGGAACCCCCTCTAACATAGGGGCTAAACATGAGATCGTGTGTGGAAAGGTAGCGTACATAACCCCTCCAAAGCCAGACCAAGCATAGAGGGGAACACATATAAAGGACTTGTCTTGGGATTTTGTTGATCGCATTTTCCACGGAGCTTTGTGGGTATCGAATCTATTTGAGGTCCTCAGACGTCTTCTGGAACAATTTATTTCGATACCCTCGATAGGTTTCAGGCTTGATACCCTGCTCATTGTGGTCCACCCGACTATTGACTGTACCTGCCTGGTGACTGTTCACATGCTGAAAACCTAGTTTCCTTTATTCTAGTGACTTACACAAGTGACTCCGGGGGTATACTACGGTACCTAGGGCATACATTGGGCCACTCTTTACAGAGTATACCCAGAGGGTGCTTCCGTATTCGAGTTTCACTTGCACCGGTAGGTTGCTCAAGTGTTGGCTGGTGTAAATGTTCTTCCAATTAACTAGTGGTTTGATTTCTTTATCTCATAGGAACTCTTTCTAGTGTGTGATGGTTTTAAATGTTAGTAAAACCCCTACTGTTTCATTGATATTATCACAAAGTGGAAGATCAAGAGCTCTGTCGGTTGCGAAGGCTTTAGGGCCTATTGTCGGTTGAATTGGAGCCACCCCCACCACCGCTAAGGAGAAGACTTGACCAGCCAGGGTCATTTGAGGCGACCGGGCCGTAGGAAACTACACCCATGCCATCCCTGAGAGAATAACTCTTGCATCTGGAGGAGCCTACTATTTATGACCTAGGAGCAGAAGCTCTCGGGCCAGCTCATTCTCTGGTCACTAACTTCTCAACACCCATCGTGGTATAAGTTTTCCCCCCAAGGGTAACTCATTGCGAGCGTCAAATAGTCTTGCAAGTAGAAATGGAAGAAAACATTGCTACTTTGTTAGGGAGTCCTCACACCCCCTCTACGGTTGCCATTACAGGGGGTGTTCTTCCTCCTAACCCACATTCATTGGTCTGGACCACCATGGTCTTGACCGCCTCTACTTCGAGCAGTGGTCTGATTTCATCTATGGAATTGATCACTGCTTCATTCACCCAGAGTGTGACAGGCCCTCCATTCTCATACGGGATGCCTGGCTTTGATACGAACTCTATCCTCTCCTACTCCACCCTACAGACCATGGGTCTAGGGGCAGGGATATCTAACACTCCTCTGCAAGGGTCCATGGGGGGCACCTCAGCCCCCTATAATGATTTCCCTTACGGTGGGGGTCATATACCTCCATCATCCCCCTCACTAGGCGGTTCTCCCCAACAACCCATCTGGTCGAACATGAATTATAGCTTGTTCGGAGTGGGTAGTCACGCACTCTCTTCCAACACCACGTCGGTGGGTTCTTTTTCATTCTCTTTATTCGACGTGTTTGGTAACAACGCATTCTCGTCAGTTATCGTCTCGGCTGGGGGAAACCCTAGTTTTGGATCACAAAATCTAGTGTAGGGTACTATTCCTTCACAAGGGGAAAACACCTCTAAAGGACCATGGAATCCGTGGCAGGGATCAATCCCCTCGTCAAGGATGTCGACCGAGGGAAACCCCTTCCATGGCCAATGGAACCCCTGGTCAGTAGCCTAACCTATCCTAGCAACCTGGTGCCAACCAAAATCCAAGCTCCTTTCCTCCTGTACATACTCACCATCCTAAGCTACCTTTTCTAGCAACATTTCATTTGCCAGACTTTTCAATATTGTTAAACAACCCAATCTTTTAAGATCCACATTGGCCTCCTATGCTGACCAAGTTTCCCTCGGACATTCCAAAGTTCAAAGGTAAGCCTAACGAAGATTCAGGTGATCATGTGACCACCTTTCACCTATGGTGCTCATTCAACTAATTGAGAGTTGAATCCATCCAGTTGCGTCTGTTTCAACGCACTCTTATCGAGAGTGCCATGAAATGGTACATCGAGCTTGACCTCTCAAGATACTCTACTTTTGGAAAATTGGTAATGGTTTTTTTAAACCATTTTCAATTACCTGTGAGATATGATTCCGACAACGAACTACTAGCCAACTTTGAGAAAACAAAGGCTGACCATATCTCAGATCATATCTAAGAATGGCGGCGTTAGAAGAGTTTGATAAAACTACCAGTCCCACCAACTTTTCTGCTGAAGTGGTTCCTTAATTCTTTAGTACCTCAGTTATCCAAGGACATTGCAACGTCAAGAGTGTTTTCTGAGGAAGAAGCGATAATGAGAGCTCAACAACTAAAACTGATATACTCTCATTCTAGTTTACTTTATGAATTTTTTCCAGATGCACCACGGTCCATTCTTGACAAGACCAGGCGGAAGTCTGGACCACATGCCGACGGTAATGTTGTTTCAGAACAAACAAACCCCACTGATCATTTTTCGAATCAATTGCAACAATTGTCGATACATTAGACAGTGGCCAGCCAAACCACCGGTTTGGCTGCTCCCCCTACTCAAACTTCAGATGTACAAAATGTGAAATCAACAAACCCAAAGGCCAACCACCAGCCTGACTGAAAGAAGAAACAACGAAAGAAGGTTAAGGGGGATAAGAAACCCACCAATATTGTTGGCGGGGGAAACACAGAGAAAAGAAAGTCGAAGTATCCATGTAACCTTTGCATGAAAGACCACCCAACTCACATGTGCCCTCGGCTTGTGGAGTCCTATAAATTATTGGCGTTGTAACAGCCTGTTGTGTTAACGAACCCATTTCCACATGGGCAAAATTTAACTCAAGCCTCTTCGAACATGGATGGGGGAAATCAGGGATCCCCTTCATCATCTATTAATCCCTTGACCTTGAATGTTTATATGTTGAAAGGTGATGCTCACATATCAACTAGGACACATGATTACATAATGGAAAACACTTCTGAGAAGGGTAAAGAAGACGAAAACCCATTTGTTCCTCTCCAAATTGAGAAGACGTTGGGTGAAACAATGACATGCGTCCAAAAGGGGTGTTCAAGAAAGATTCCCACAATCTATACATGAGGGCCGCCGAAAATTACTCTATGGTGGAGGATTTGTCACAAAACCCTTGCGCAATGTCTATTTTAGAGGTCCTCCAAAGCTACCCTTCACAGAGAAAGGCTCTGTTAATTGCCTTAGGATCCGCTAAGATCTGTAATCTGGGAATGATCATGCTTGATATGATCAACTTCAAACCTCGTCTCCCATACCACGTGTTGTTTCAGATAGTAGTGGCTTACACCACAAAATATTTTACCCGAAATATTTTCCCCACGGTGGTTGATGAGGATTCCTCGACATGCGTGATGTCGTTGGCATGTTGGAAGGCCATTGGCCAACCCATTTTGTCTCGGTCACCTACTCTTCTTACCTCTTTTGATGTTCGTTCATTTAGACCACATGGAATCATTCCTTCTTTTGTCATGCATCTAGGAAGAAAGACCATGTGGGTCGAAGTTGAAGTGGTCGATGTGCCTCTCGACTAGAATCTCTTGTTAGGAAGAAGTTGGACCTATGCTATGCATGCAGTGGTCACCACAGTTTTTTGGGTTTTGTTGTTTCCACATGAGGGCTAGATCGTGTCTATTAATCAGTTGTCTTTCTCTCGTCTTGACCCTTCATCGGGGGCATCCACGGTCTCGATGATTGATAATCCACAACCTGACGTCATCAATGTAGGGGTTGGTTTGTGCCTACCTTTGATGGGTACTTTCTATTACCCACCTCCTTCCGGTGATGTCAAGTTCATATCGGCTGTCCCTGACTAGCCCAAGGCTAAAATATTTCAAGTGTATTCATTCTATATGACTTACTTTAACGATCCATGGACTCTTCCTTCCCCATCGGCCATGATGGAAGGGATAAGGCATCATGGCATGGAAATACCTTTTTCTATGGTAGAATTTGCATACTCTATTGTCCAACAAGCTTCGGTCAACCCCGATCCAACTCTCGCACAGGAGTTAGATCCAGTTTTCAAGATTACCTGGGCTCAAGGTTCCCTTGCCACTACCAATTCCTTAGACTTGGTATTTACCTCTGACGAGGTGATTATAGAGGCATTGACTAGTCCAGGCAAACCCTGGGATGATCTCCATCACATATCTTATTTTCTCTTGGAGTTAGGAAGAATCGAGGTGGGTGAATTCATGTTGACTATGACTGGAGATAGGTCTTGTCCTATCAATCCTTTGGCTACGCATGTAGTTTACAGTGAAGGTAATATAGAAACCATTATTGAAATGATACCTATTGACATCTCTAGAACCCCTGGCATCATCGAGAATGTCTTCGTCGGAGCGGATTGCTCCCTTGAGGACATTCAAATCTACACAGATTTATTTAAGGAATTCTGTGACATTTTTGTCTCATCTTACGAGGAAATGTCGGGAATTGATCCAAGAATCGTTGAACATGAAATAATGACATATCCTGACGCTAAGCTGGTGTGACAGAAGCTTCGTTCGATAAATCCTAAGAAAGAAACATCAATTAAGGCTGAAGTAGATAAATTTCTCAAAGATGGTTTCATCTACCCCATTCAATTGACTCAATGGGTGTCAAATCCCATTCCAGTCAACAAAAAGTAGGGAACGATTCACATATGTATGGAATTTCATGATTTGAAAAAGGTGTGTCCAAAGGATAATTTCCCCACCCCATTCATTGACCATATTGTTGATGAATACGTAGGCTGTGAGGTCTTTTATTTCATGGATGGTTTTTCGGGATACAATCAGATACAGATTAAGCCCAAAGACCAGCATAAAACCTCTTTTATCTGTCCATGGGGTACATTTTCTTATCGGAAGATGCCTTTTGGCCTCAAGAATGCTGGAGCCACTTTTTAGCAGGCCATGTCTTTTGCTTTCCACGATCTCAGACACATATTTGAGGCCTATCTCGATGATTTAGCATCATGATATCGTAAGAGAGTTGATCATCCCATGCACCTCCGACTTATCTTTGAGCGATGTCACTACTATCGGATTCCCTTGAATCCAAACAAGTGTAGATTTTGCGTGACGTTGGGTCATCTTCTAGGTTTCATAGTTTCGACAACAGGGATCATGGTCAATCCTATAAAGGTTTAGGCGATAATTAAATTGCCTCCCATGTGCACAATCCCTCAACTTCATATTTTACAGGGAAAATCCAAATTTCTTTGGCATTTTATTGCAAACTCTGCCGAGATCACTAAAGGGTTCATGCGTTTACTGAAAAAGGACATTCCTTTCTATTGGGACAAAGCCACTCAGTTCTCTTTTGAAGCATTGAAACATGCCCTCATGTCTGCCCCTCTGCTTCAGCCACCCAATTATAATAAATATTTCTTATTGAACTTGGTCGGTGCAAAGTCGACTATCGGTATGGTCTTGGTTCAAGAGGACGATCTGCTTGAAGAGCATGTGATTTATTACCTGAGCTGAGGCCTAATTGGACCAGAACTTAACTACTCCCATGTTGAGAACCTTGCGTTGGCAACAGTCCATGTTGTCCAATGGTTCCATCATTATATTTTTCTTCGTAAGACCACTATCATTGTCATTGTGAATCAGTTCCAATATGTGTTGGCACAATGTGTAATCGACAGAAAGATCAGTAGATGGATTGTTATCCTCCAGGAATTTAACTTGGATTTTGTTTCTGCAAAATCTAAAAGGTCACTGGTCATTGCGGAACTTATCTCCGAACTTCCAGTTGAGTCAAGTGATGTTACGCCCGAAGAATCACCGATTAAAGGAGATCTTTTTCTAATTTCATTTTTGGACCCTTGGTATGGAGATATACTAGTCTATCTCTACACTTTGAAGTTCCCCACCTCTAATTCTCGCGATGAGAGTTGACGTATATGCCATCAGGAAAAAAAATATCTCATTCTCGAAAACACTTTGTATCATCGAGGTGTATATTGAATCCTCCACCATTGTCTCACTCATGAAGAATCAGAACTCATTCTTAAAGACTGCCACACGAGAGCATGTGGTGGTCATTTGTCTAGGTTGGCAACAACCCAAAATATTCTACGAGTAGGTTACTTTTGGTTGACGTTGATCAAAGATTGTGTTGAATCGGTCAAGAGGTGCCACCTGTGTCAGATCTTCTCTCAGAATATGAGGGCACACCCCTCTCCCATATTTCATGTCATTACAGTTGGTCCCTTCACCAAGTGGGGGATTTATTATACTACATGCCACCCGGATTCAACCAGGTTGCATTGTTATATCATCTTAGTGGTAGACTACTTCACAAAGTGGTTTGAGGCTATGCCAATGTTCAAATATGATGGAGAAATAGAAACTCTCTTTATTTTTAACCAGATTGTAGCAAGGTTCAGAATCTCGAGGGAGATTGTCACTGACCATGGCAGTCACTTTTAGAAAACAAATGACGTCTGAGTTAACATCAAAGCTTGGGTTGAGGAAATAACACTCATGACCTTACTACCCACAAGCGAATGGTCAGGTGGAAGCTATGAGTAAGTCTCTTAAGACCATTCTATAGCGAACGATCAATTCGACCAAGTCAAATTGGCATTTGATATTGTACTCAGTATTGTGGGCCTACTGAACGTCTATGAAGACTACAACCGGTTGCTCACCTTTTCAACTCATCTACGGGCTAGAAGCAGTCTTGCCAATAGAGTGTCAGATCCCATATATAAAGTTGGAAGTACAGTTATTTCCAAACACTTCATTGCTTGAGGAACGCTTATTATATCTCAAGCAACTCAATGAGCAATGTCGTGGAGCAACCTTGGCTAACGAGTCTCACAAGAAAAAAGTCAAGTGTCAGTATGATCTGTCCGTTCATCCTCAGATTTTCTCCGAAGGCGACCTTGTCATGGTCTATGACCAAGATAAGGATCCCCTGGGGGAAGGCAAGTTCAAACCTATGTGGTTCAGACCTTTCATCGTGACGAAGGTACTAAATAATGGCACTTATCATCTAGTTGACTTCAAAGGGAAATCTTTGGCAGAGCCTAGAAATGGGCTCTACCTCAAGAAGTATTACTCGTAGGTGGGCCGCCTTGGGTGACTTCTTGTACATATGTATAGTTCTTATACAATTTAGTTTTGTCTTTCTTTTTTTATGGACGTGTCATTTTTGATGTCATATTTTTCACTGTGGTAGATTTCAAGTGAATCAGAGGTGTTCATTACGTTCACAGATGGTGCTAGCTGACACACTCGAAGGCTTGCTTCTGCATCTTGGGTGATCTTCACACCTCAAGGCTAGTTTCTATCTTCTGGAGGTATTTGTTTAGGTAATGCTACAAACAATGTCTCCGAGTACAATACAGTAATAGAGTTGCTTCATGATGCTTTGTTGCATGGTATCTCTCACCTCCAAATCTACTTAGATGCACAACTGGTTGTGTCCCAGTTGAATAGGTTTTACTACGTTTATGATCCCGTCCATGTTCCTTGGAAATTGAATCAAATCACAGATACTCTAGATAATCATGTATTAGATTGGCATATTGCATGCACATAAAAATAAGCACACACATACACATATACATACATTGTAAAAATGTGATCCATAAGACGTAAAAGATGTAAATATGCATATATATATATATATATATATATATCAAAAGTCTCAGAGTACATAGGTGGGTGCAAGCTCCTCAAAAAAGAATATATATGGTATACATCGTAGGTCTTATGCCCTAAAAAATATACAAAAAGAATGCCCTCGGCACGTAAGTGGTCCACCCTAAGCTAAGCATAGGGACTGTTGGCCCTGCCATAGTGAACAATGACGTTTTCCAAATGAGAAAAAGTTGGACCCAGGTCCGTGGAACCCAAACCACATGAGGTTGCATAGATGGCGAGAGATCCTCGATCTCAACCATAGGCACTGTACGAGTGAGCATGGTGAGGCTCCGCTCCACCCATCTCAACACTCTCTCAGCCTCTCCAGCTGGAGGACCCTTGTTGTTGTTTCTGGTCTAGTGGCCGCTGCTGGTGCTGCCTCTAGTCGAAGACGTCGCCTGCTCCTTGCAAAAATTTTTGGACGCACTGGTCCCACATCTATACATAACAAATACTTAGTTGTCAAATACTATGGTACACATAAAAACGATATATATAAAAAGAAACTAAAAATTAATTAACTTTAAAAAAAAATGTACCCATCTCTCCTCGCTTAGCTCTAGGAGGTACGGGCATGTTCGAATCCCTGGAAAAGTTGATCTCGATGTAGGGGTAGTCCTCTATCTCTGGAATCTATCATGCCCACTAGTCAAAAAAATTGTCATCAAAGGCCTCTATTGTCCTTCATACCCCCTGTCGCGGAAGAAATGCCGCCCTTCTACACACTGCTGGGGAAGAAGCCACATGCCCCTACACTGTCTCTCGAGGAACGAGACTGGGTACCGTCTCAAAAAATAATGAGCACAAAATATTCTTGAACCTGAAGTTTTTGTTGTTCCGCCCGCGACACTCGGTGAGTTGTCTCTTCATGCAGTCTATCATGGTCATACTCCAATCTAATATTCGTGCATTCAAGAATTGCACTGCATAATGAATGTGTGCCCAGGAGGCATCATGTAAAGATGTGGATATGGTGATCTGCCCAATGCATAAAAATATCACTTTTAGTGATAGGTTGGTGATCTTGTTGATTAGCACCTGAGAACCTACTTTCTTAGTGCTGGCCTCACAATGTAGTTCAATCAACTCAGCAATGTTGTGAGGCCCAGGGGGAAAAACACGCAAGTTGACTGGTTCAACCCTCCTCGAGAGGCCATTCAAAAAGTAAATGTCTTCAGTCGTTGGATTCAACAACTGCCCCTCGAGCATAAATTCCTCAGTGTTGAGATGCCAATAATCTACCAAGGCATTTAGCAGCCTGGGTTGTGCCCTCATGAATGGACACCGAAAGAAATTCCACAACCCGCATTGTCTCAATGTGGCCATAGTTGCAGGGTCCTCATCGACCAAGATATCTATATCCTCATGCTCCATCTCTCTCCAGTGGACATGCATCCTATTACAAACAAGTTCGTGGAGGAAGTTAGCTCTTGCATTTTTATTTTCCTAGCTTTTTGAGGGTGTACCCGGGCTGTCTTGGACACCGTCACGTATGCATGTGGGTTGTCTTGAACACAGTCACATATGCATGTGAGCATATTGTTTTCTTCCTGCGGGCATATGCGGGATGTCCTTGGACAACCCACGTACATGTAGTACCACCCTTGTTTAAAGGTGCATGTCCCCCAAAAAAACAAAAGAAATAAAAAATGGAAGTATTGAAATGAAAGAGGGGTTGATTTTTACTTACTTGGTCTGAGCGGAAGTTTGTTTCATCCTCTGAAGCTCCCATAATCAACTCTTTTAGGAAATGGGTGTTTTTGGCTTTTTGGTCAATTCTCAATTTACAATGGTGATAATGAGCTGCCAACTTCTATTTATAGACTTTTTTGGCCCTTTTTGTCATTTTTTGGACCCTTTTGTCATTTTTTCTAGCTTGAAAATCATTTAACGTGGTTCTTGAGTTTCTCAATGGATGTTACGATACACTTCACTTTTGGTTTGGAAAACTTTTTGAGAGATGGGTCACTTTTAAAGATCCTTTGGTAAAAAGTCATTTTTCCAACTTTGTGCATTTAAGTTAGGATTCCACCTCCACTTTTTGCATCTCGTTGTCATTTATTCTTTTCCATAGGGTCGATCCCGTCGAATTGCAACACATAACCTTCATTGCTTCTTTAGAAGTGTCGTAATTTGGTGGTAGAGCCTACCTCTACATGGATGCCCTAGGTATATCCTTGTTTCATTTTTGGTATCCATGCTGTCATTCATGACTTTAGGCTCGGGATTCCTTGTTATTATTATCCTCATTATGAGATTGAGCCTCATACGTATGATATGTTATCAATCTTGACCTCACCCTCGGGACTCCCAGAAAATGAGTCTTCTTTTAAGCCCTTTCCAGACTCTTTAAACATGAAAATATTGGCGAGCAATCTTGTTCTCCTTCGCACTCGCCAAACAAAAATTTGAAGGCACGTCTGTCTGGTGGTAGTTTACCCAATTTTCAGTCCGGATGGTCAATTTTACGAACAAAGATACACTCTAAGAACCTCGGTTCTCTAGAAGAGTATTCTCAGGTATAAGTTTAACACTTTTTCATTCCCAAGGGACTAAATATATGAAAAAGGAACCCCCACGGAGTCCATAGTTAATCTCTTTTCAAAATCCCTAAAATTGAAAAGATTTCCGAGTGACCTTGTTCCTTCACAATCGTTAAATTGGTCCAGAAGAACATCCCCTATGGAGTCCATAGTTAAGCTCTTTTCAGACTCCTTAAAATTGAAAAGATCATCGAGTGACCTTGTTCTTTCACACTCGTTCATTGGTTCAGAAAAAACATCTACTGGCATGAGTTTACCCATTTTTTTGTCCTGTAGATTAAGGAGGAAAAAGGTACACCTTGGGAGATTTGTCTTGCCAGAAGAGTTCTCCTCAACAAATTTCACTTTTTTGGGCTAAGGAGACTAAATCTAGAAAATGACAGTGAGTCCATAGTTAAGCTCTTTTCAGACTCCTTAAAATTGAAAAGATTGTTGAGTGATATTGTCTTTATCACACTCGTTAAAATGGTTTTTAATAGATGTATTTTTGGTGCTAGTTACCCCTTTTTCAAACCAACTAGACTACCTTTGAAAAAGGTACCCCAGTGGAGTCTTCTTTTGCATTTTTTTAGACTCTCTAAAAATGAAAAACCATTGAGCTTACCTTCTCTAGGCTCGTTAAAATTACATTGAAGGGAGTTATCATTGTGTCCTATTAATTGAATTTGCATCTCCGTGTCTTTGGCATAATGTCGGCTCCATGTTTCTCTCAATTGAACCTTTGAATCATGCCTTATACGCAAGCCTTGTAGCACTTTGCCTTTGTGTCTTGACACCTTGACCCATGGAGGAATTTTCCTGAGTGTCCTTTCCCTGCACATGTCTACTTCCTATGAGCATTAGTGTGTTCCTTGCGCTTGGAACTAATATGCTTTGTGACATTCGTTCCTCCTTTGTAACGTAGCATTCTTTTATTCTTTTTCAAGCTTTCCAAAATTATTGAAAAAGACAAAAAAAATAAAATATACTCCAAAAACAGGACGGGAAAAGTATTTTCTTTTTATGGTAGCACAATGAGTCACTCTTGGACAAAGAAAATCCTTTCATTTGTTCATCAAGATTTGGGATTTAATATGACCTTATGAAGTTGTTCTCATTGCATAGAGATGTTTCCTCCTCCATTTGGTTATTCTTCCAAAAACATGGAGAGTTTGTGTTTCCTCCTGCAACGTGAACTTATGTCAAAGTCAGGTTGCTTGAGTCTAATCATATGTCGTGCGATTGTCCAAGGGAAGTTTTACCTAACTTGACTCGGCCTCTCTACATTTTGTCTCTTTCCCTCATGCTCATCCATCCCTAAAGTCCAATCAAGTCCTTGTTCAAAATCACTGAAGTTCTCTGCTTGATCAATGAGATCCTCTTGTTTGTTCCCCGACGAGTCGTCGAAGACCTCTGGGTAGTAAATTCGTACACTCACATTACACTCCTACCCAATTTTTGAAGATCTTGAAGTTGTTTCTCGAGCTCTAAAGGCCTCACCTCCAGCCATTAGGCGTTATTGGCTTCTTGAAGATGGATACTATACATGTATATATTTGATTTTAAGATTGTTGGCACAGGGGCAGACCCAGGGTTCACTCCAAGAGCGCACCAACAAGACCTAGCTACTAGCCCTTTCAGCAACACCTGCGAAGTAGATGTAGTCTCACCCGAAGCAGCTAAGAGGGGGGTTGCAGGACAGAGGTGTCTACAACCAGGGGAATATCAAGTGGAAATAATACAACAATATTGTAGCATTTATATACCTCTTAACAACTAGATCTACTATGCACAACTATAAATCTGATCTAACACAATAATGAAAATAACAGTATAACAATGACAGAGATCCAGGCATCAATCACACATATGACACAAAATATACATGGTTCACCCTCTCTCTAGGGCTACATCCACAAAACTGTGCTTATGATATATTAAGATAAAGCTTATAGTTCTGATCTTCACTCTTAGTCAGCAGATCGTCTCTCTTCTTCTCTCTGTCTCCCACCTTCCTGTACACCTAGCTGTAGGACTTGATCTTCGCACCCAGCTGAAGATCTTACAATACCAGAAGGCTCTCACTCTCAAGACTCCTCTGTCTCAAAATACAATGATCTCTCAACCAACAAAAATTAATATCAATACCCAACACTAGTACCGCTCCGATCTAGGTCCTATTGACCTCTATTTATACATTATAGTTCATCACCGACAACCTTAGGTCGAAACCTCAGTGTCAAAACCCTAATTACCCAAAACGCTAGGTCAACTTGACCCGCCTTTTCAGGGCTTCGCTAGCATGTATTTCCTCCCTTCTCGAGTGGTGCTCCAACGCATCCATTGGTGGTTTTCTCTTCTTGTTGAGTTGTCCTTGATCCATCTTCCTTGTTGATTTTTCATCCTTGATCTCCTCATCCAACAACTTTCTTTTCTATACTTTGCTCTGGATTTTCTGCTCTTTTTCTTACTTCGACCTAGTGACAGTTACTGTGTCTCCCATGCAGTTTGTGTTTGACCTTTTCTTCCTCCATCTTCTCTTTCTTCCATAACCAAGGGCCAATAGGCCCCCAACACTCACCTGTGACTCATCCCAAGGCACTTCAGATATGATCCTTCCATTTGACTTCAACTTTGGATTGCGCAGTGCAGCCTTTGATTTCTTCTTTATGCCTCCTTCCCATCCTTGTGCAGACTGTCTTTTCTGTGTCTGATACCCAGTTTCAACTGCACCTGGTACCTGGACCCTTTTCTCCTTGATTTTACTAAGAGCTGTGAGGTAGTTAGTTCTCATAATACAACTTCAGCTGACTCCCATTCACTAATCCTTCCTTCCATTCTCCCTTCAATGTCTTCAATTGCACAACTCCTCCTTCTATAACATAGGCAATCTCATATGGTCCAAGCCAATGCGTTCTGAACTTCCCTGGATGTCTTATAAATTTACTATCATACACCAGTACTAAATCACCTTGCTTAAATGCCTTCTTCTTGATGTGTCTTTCATGATAGGCCTTCTCTCTTTCCCTTTGTACCTGCTGATGGAATCCTACAATAAATCTGTCTTCTTCTTTTTCAACCAGCTGGGCAAGCCTCTCACAAACAACGCCAGTATCATCCATGTTTGTAAATGCAACAATTCTTAAGCTTGGTACCAAGTACTCCATCGGGACAACAATTTCGAGACCATAAACCAACCTGAAAGGGGTCTGCATTGTTAATTTCTAGTAAGTGGTTCTATAAGCCCAGAGTACGGTTGGTACTCTTAAATCCCAGTCATCCTTGTTCACACTACAATTTTTTGTCAATGTTGTCTCCAAGATCTTGTTGAATGCTTCAACCATTCCATTTTCTTATGGATGGTAAGGTGTACTCTTCTGATGGTGAACTGCAAATTCTTCAGTCAGGGCTTCCATTATCTTGTTGATGAAATGAGTGCCTTGATCACTCATAAGGGTGTTAGGGAATGCAAACCTATTTATTATCAAATATAAAATGTGCAGCTATAGTTTCACTACAGTCCTTGACTGCTCTTGCTTCGGCCCATCTAGTCAGGTATTATGTCGCAGTGATAATGTACCTTGATCATGTGTGCTTTCCTGGTGGGTTTATTGGTCCCACAAATTCAATGGCCCACTTTTCAAATGCTTGTAGGGTCATCTGCGATGCTAGTGGAATTTCATATCTTCGGGATGGTTTTCCAATTCTCTGGCATACATCACATGCTCTAGCATACTCTTTAGTATCTCTGTGTAATGTAGGCCACCAAAGGCCAACTCACATAACCTTCTACGCAGTTTCTTTCCCTGCATAATTTCCTTCTATGATGCCTTCATGAGCTTCTACAAGGATCAACGAGTGCTCTGCCTCCATCACACATCTTCTTAGTATCTCATCAGGTCCCATCTTATATAGCTGACCAGCTATCAGTGAATAGTCTGCAACGCACACAACTAGTTGTTTCTTCTGGGAAATTGTATACTCACTTGGATCCATTCCTGTTGACAGGAATTGGACTATGTCTTTGAAGTGGTCATCCATATTCCTAATGGTGAGTAGCTGTGCATCCGCTAGTGTATCCTCCAGACTGGTGGGTTCTTCAGCATGTTCCAACCTTGATAAGTGGTTGGGTTCCTTGTTCATTCTTCCTGGCTTAACTATGATCTCAAAATCATATTCTTGAAACAGGAGAAGCCATCTGCATATTCTCCCCCCCAACACTGGCTTGTTGACTAGGTACTTCAACGCAGAATGACCAATAAACATTTTAAAGTTTCCTCCTAGTAAGTAATGTCAGAATTTTTGCAGTGCATACACCATGGCTAATCCTTCTCTCTCTGTAGTAGTGTAATTGATTTCAGATGTAGATAGATTTCTGCTGGAAAATGATAATGGATGGTCGATCTCCCCTTCTCCAGGTTGTGCCAATACTGCTCCTAATGCAATAGAAGACGCATCAAAATGCACATGAAATTCTCTGCTCCAGTCTGGAAAGACCAGAATGGGCACAACCACCATCTTTTGTTTCAGTGTGTCGAAGCTCTGCTGACATTCGTCTGTCCAACCAAACTGACAGTCTTTCTTTAATAACTTCTCCATTGGCGCAGTAATCTGAGCATATCCTTTAATAAATTTCTTGTAATAGCTAGTATGTCCTAGCGTAGTGCGCAGTTGTTTGATTGAAGTAGGAGGCGGTAAGTCAACTATAATTGGAAATTTTGATGTATCAATCAACAATCCTTGCTTGCATACAATATGTCCTAATAATACTCCAAAGGTGAGAATAATATGCACTTCTTCAAATTTAAAGCAATTTGACACTGCCTACATTTGTCTAACATTAGTCTTAAACATTCAATATGATTTTTTAGCAAACTAAAAATAGTCCAGTCATCAAAATAGGCTTCTAAACACTTATGCAACAATTCTTTGAACACTTTGACCACCACCCTGGAGAAGATGGTTGGGGCATTCTTCAGTCCAAATGGCATCACTGTGTATTGGTAGGATCCCCATTCTGTGGAAAACGTGGTCTTGTGGCGGTCCTCCATGGCAATTCAGATCTGATGGTATCCTGAAAATCCATCCATAAAAGAATATGCTTCCTGGCCTCCCACGTTATCCAACACTTCATCTGTGAATGGTGTAAGGAAAGGATCATGAAAACAAGCATCATTCAACTTCTTGATATCTACGTAGACCCTGATCTCACCTATTTTCTTGTCTTGCACCACCATAGGGCTGATCCATTCCGACTCTTGAACAAGTTCAATAATCCCTGCTTCTAACATTTTGTCGAGCTCAGTCTTCACTTTTTACTCATATTTCAGGTTCAATATATAGGGTCTTTGCTTGACTGGCTTCGCCTCTAGTTTCAAATGTATTCTCATTTCTCCCATATGTCCTTTGATACCCTTCATATCAATGAAATTGGTCGGGAAAAAGTCCTGATACTCATGTAGTAATTTTGTAATTTTGTCAATGGTAGCAGCATCCCAGTAATCTCCGACATTGACAAGATTTGGTGTCTCCTCTATCCCAATATTGACTTTATTTATCTTCATCGGTTGTCCAATGAATGGCAGCTCAACTCCTAGTCCTTCCACATCCCTGTGGCCTTCTGTCTCAGCAGTGTTTACCTTCCTTGGATCATCATCTGCGTCGGCATTAATGTTGTAACATCCTTGTAGTTTCTGGAATGGCGCAGTCCATTCGTCCCCTTCTTGCTCCAAAGGGAGGATAGATGCCTCCTTAAATAATTTATGCCTAACAATCTATAGTGCTTGATCTACTGAAGGAAATTCGCTTTCAAACAAAACAGTGGTTACAAAATTCGGAAGCATACGTTCCCAATCTGCAGTGATGAGGCACAACTCTTCTTGAAGGTACTAGTTAATAGGGGTCGTGTCCAGCATGTTAATGAATCTGTGTACCCATTGTTATTGAGGAATGTCACTCCAGGATTATTCATAGCTTCGCACATGGTCCTTTGGGCAGCTTCAACCTATGTACCTCACATCGCAACTTCCTACTTGTGCTGAGAACTGCGTTGTCATCAAGGTTCAAAATAGTGTCCAGTCTGTAATATTGATTTTGTGCATACCCCACCATCTTGCTGGTGTAGATTTCAAGGCCTCATCCATATCCAACAACCTTTGTTGTGCTGGTACACTTGTTTCAAAATCTGAGAGGAAGGCTTCTAGAGGGTTCAGACCATCAAAGGTAGGCAAGTTACTTATTGTTGTGCCAATCCAATGAACTTCTCTGGTCAGTCGAGCACATCTCCTTGTGGATACTTCATACATCTGGTTCTGCCAGTTCTCTAGCACTTCTTTGGAATCTAATGAACACACATTGTCACTTCACCAACTTATATTTCCATCGGCAGTAGGGTTGATATAATCCTGTTGTTTGGCTGTTAATTTATATGGTATTGTTCTTTGATGGGCTCTGTATATCAAAGACCCTCATCTGGATCTAAGGGTGAAATGACCCTAAGGCCAACTCTTTCAAATTTCATGTGTCTTTTCTTTAAATCAACAACAGTAGAATTGTCGAAGGCCCAATCAATTCTTAGCAATGCAGGGTAAGGGAAGCTACCATCAACAATTTCAATTACCTCAAAATATGCAAAGGTCCTAACTCCGTCGATGTCCACAAGGACATGCTCCAATCATCCAAATGGGTCGATAGCTTGCTGATTATCCATTCTAAGTCTAATAGGGAAATAGATCAACTTCGATTTTCCCATTAGTACCCAAGTTTGCTTCGTCATGACATTGACCTCCGACCCTAAGTTGAGGACCACATAGTCTATATCATACTCTCCTATTTGAGAATTCAAATTTAATTCTTTGTTTGTTCTTCTCTTCTTACCACTATGGTGTACTGCCCTGTTCAGTAAGGGGTTTACCTTTCCTAGCTCATACTGCCTGATTAGGTTCTGTAACTCTTTCACAACATTCTCAACCCGAATTAACTTAAGACAAGTGTACAAAAATTTGATGAGTTTAATTACCTCTTTTCCTTCTTTCGGTGAATCTGATTGATCAAATTCCCAAGGCATTCCATACTCTTTTATTTCTGGTCGCATTTTAGATGAGGATCCTTGGTCCCCCTTGAACTCATGTCTTGCTTCCTCGAAGATTTGTCTTTCTTTCCTTACATCAAAAGCTTGAGTCTTCTCCATAGATTTCTCGATAACAGACTCTTCTACGATCTTTCTTTAGATTGTTCTATCTTCTTCTGTAGCAATGCTTCCTCGAGTAATAACAATGAATCTAGGGTCTGTTCCACACGGTTCCTCATATATCAGTTGCACATGTGGGTTCTGCTGGGGTCCTCATATTTCCTGAAGCTTAGCCAGCAACACAAGGCATTCTTCTATGACATGATGGAAAGAGTTACAATAACTTCAGGTTGTGTAAGGATTCCGACAGTCCCTTTCCAAGTGTCCCAGCTACACACAGTGATAACATATTATTTGTCCTTGGTCTCAGTCCATACCTCCTCCTCATCCTCGTCCTCTGTATCCACCATGAGGGTTGAAGTTTCCTCTCACTGGAGAGTTGTACTGTAGAGTGTTTCCTTCTTGTTGTACTTCGCATTGAATCTTGTATATGTCCCTCGACCTCTCATGCATGATATTGTAAGCTCTAAAATATCGATCATCATGCCCCGTTGATTTACAGAATGTGAAATACAAGTTTGTGGGTGTCTGAACATACTTCTGCATGTAATAGCACTCACCTGGGCGATGCCTATTTCTGCATACATCGCACCAGGGTAGGTTAAATTGCTTCAAGGGGCTCGTTTCTCCTGAGGCCAAATACTCATGAAATAAGGGACATTGTTCCTTATAATGACCTTCAAATCTTCATATTACACACCATATATCTTCTCTCTTGTCCTTCTTCATATCCTCGACCTGCAGAGACAAACTAGTCAGTTGGCTCAAGATCTAGCTCATGCCTGAGCTAGATTATCCCATAGGTGTTTATTCAAGATTCATGGCAATCCCCAAAGATTCTGCCTACGATGCAATATTCTGCTACATTAGAGGGACTCTGATGTGTGGTAATAACACCTCGATGAACCATTCTTTGTTCTGTTCATCACGGATTTGAAAAGTTAATCAGCCTGTTAGGGTCTTGAATCTCTGGTCGAACTCCCAAACAGGTTCTGCTACCTTTTGTTTGATCTATTTTAGCTTTGTAATACATTGTGAATCTGACTTAGGTTTCTTAAACTCTACAATTAGTGCATTCTTGATCTATTACATGTACCATCTCAGTGCATGGTCCCTTAGCATAGTGCTGAACTGGGTTCTCTTGATGGCTTCATCGGTGATACTTTTAATATTCCACACGACCTCACATAGGAACCAGTGTTGATCAGGATCCTCATATCCATCTCCCCTAAAGATAGGGAGCCTCATCTCATATTCCATATAGTTCCTAAGGCTTTCTGTCTGAGAATAGGCTAAGTTGCTAGTAACAACACTATGAAGACTCTGGTGGTTCTGGCTATTCTCGCTGCTTGGTGATATTGAAACAACAGAGGGGTTAATGTTACTTACTTCAATAATCTGTGCAGTTCCTAAGGTTTCTGGCTCTCTTTGGCGAAGTTCTTCATCTCCCCTTATTCTATTCTAGTGGGTTCTGAATGTTCTTCGTTGGTTAGATCTACCTCTTCTCCACTGTAGAAACCCTCTTCTCCGTATTTTTTCTTTAAAAAGTTCTCAAGGTGAACCCCTCTAAATACTCTTCCACTGCGCATATCTCCAGCTTCTGTGTCGCTGTCGCTGTCTGAATTTCTGAAATCATTCTTTTCAAGTCCAGCCAATATACTGTATCTTCTAGACGTTCTTTTCATGCAATAACATCGTGATTCTCAGCTTCAGAAAGTGCAAATATTTTCCTCTGGGCCCTTTGAAAAAGTATCTCTTGACTTGGCTATATAATTATAGCCTATCAATAGAAAATTCGGTGATATACCCTCCAATGGTACTATCGAACCAATGATCTACTGCTATGGATACAGCATTGTCAACTCTCTTGACCTTCTGGATCAGTGCTGGTGTCCATACCACAGGAGGTCTAGATCTTATCTCGAACTGGGTATCGGCTAACCTAGACAACCACTCAAACAAATCTTGGTGGATTCCTCCAAAGAAGATCTCGTGAATGTCGATGAAGATGTATCTTTGTAGCCAATCTTCAGTACTCAGTTTAGGTTTCTTTTTCTGGGATTTAGCGAAGTCCCTTTCTTGATCCTTTATCCACATTTGAATCTTTGTCTTCGATGGGAACCACCTTGACATTCCCCTACATAGATTCTGATCCCGGCAAGGGAACCATTTGTTGGCACAGGGGCAGACCCAGGGTTCACTGTTGTGGTGGGGAATCCCCCTAAGGACTAGCAAATAGGGTTATACTATGCATGCAGATATGACCAAAAGAAACCTACTTTCTACCTTCGTCCCCAGACCTAATCCCCATTTCTTTTCAACAAATTCATGCTTAGACCAACATACCTTGTTATAGATGTTCAATGTCGATCCTTCTTCATGCTTGATCGCTTGTTAGCAGCTCTCCTCCCAAGGCTGACCTACATACAAAACAAGCAACAAACTACACATGCATTTTACCTACAGACTAATGGGTTAGAGATTCAAACATATATTTATTGAACTATGAAGAACTCATATAGTGGGACGAGAAAAGCATTTCTTTATTATTAACTTTAATGAATCAACTTACAATATCGAGACTGTCCACTGCTCCGCAAATCTTGATCCTGGGCTCCTCTTCAAATGTCCTCCAACTTCTTTTCTTTGTATCTCTCTTTGCACAAGGATGGATAAAGGTTTGGGACAATGGGAATGTGCAATTGGGTAGAGTTTCTTTACTCTTATTCTCCTCCTCCAAATGGGACCCCTAACCCTTCTTTTATAGGCTAGAAGAAGCTAGGTATTTGGATGAACCCTCGGCCATGCATGGCTGGGAGTTTCAGTTAACTCACCCAAAGCTGTGTGTTATGTCGACAACTTTCCTTTTTTCATGCTTTTGTCGGTCCACGCAGTCTGTTTTAGGTTAGCTAGCGTGTACACGTGTGTAGTAATGGAGTAGGGTGTGTGGGCCCTTATAAAAGACGTTTTTTAAAGAGTTGTTTAGCAGTGCTTTGGCAAAGAAGGGATCTGAGATGGCCTGATGCCAGGTAAGCATGTATGGTGCAAATTAGGGTTATAGCATATGCCCCCTAATGTGTGAGGTCAGAAGAGCATCTAATGGCCGAAATACATAATACCAATCTTTACTGATGTGCCAAACAAGTGAGCCCAGGGACCAAGAACTGGGAGGCACCATCTGCAAAATAACAAATGTCTCACCGAGGCGGGCATACCCATGCTCGAGATAAAATAGAATCATGGCTACCAATCAAATACACTGTACATCCATGTCAAATAACTACATAAAGTGTAGCCATGAACAATACACAATGGATCTACATCTTGAAATCAAAAAGATATACAGATAGAGTATCCATCTTCTAGAAGCTGATACAGCCTGATGGATGGAGATGAGATCTTCAGAGCTCGAGCAAAAACTTCAAAATCTTCAAAACTCAAGGTAGGAGTGTAATATGAGTGTACGACTTCACTACCCAGAGGTCTTCGACGACTCATCGGTCATGGACTAGATAATCAATGATCATACTGAAGGCTTCATTGATTTCAAACAAGGACTTGATTGGACATTCAGGATGGTCGGGTATGAGGGCAAGAGACAAATTGTAGAGGGGTTGACTCAGGCTTGGTAGAAACTTCCCTTGGACAACAACACGACAAATGATGAGACTTAGACAACATGGCATTAATCATAAGTTTACGAAGCAGGAGGCAACGCAATCTCTCCATATCTTTGGAAGAATAACCAAACGGTGGAGGACACAACTCTATGTAGCGAGAACAACTTCCTAAGGTCGTATTACATCCCATAGTTTGTCAAACAAACGGAAAGATGTGATTTATCCAAGGGTGACTCGTTATGATGCAAATAAAGAAAATACTTTTCCCTTCCTCTTTTTGGGGTATATTTGATTTTTTTTGTCTTTTTCAATAATTTTGGGAAAAATAATAAAGGAATGTTACGTTACAATGGAGGAACGAGTGTTACAAACATACAAGTTCAAGGCGCAAGGACAAGACTGATGTTCAAAATAATGACACTCGGAAAAAATCCTCCGGGGGCCAAGGGTGTTAAAACGTAGAAGCAAAGTGCTACAAGGCTAGCGTATAAGGTATGGAAATGCGGTTAACAAAACCAGGGATGATTTTAAGGATGGAAATTTATTTTAAAATGTAGAAACCTTGGCGAATATTACTAATCCTTCATATGTCAACTATAAATGTTTGGCGATATTTTTTTAAAAATATTCAAATTTCTAAGTATTTTATATAGTTTTTATAAACTTTTGGTGATTTTAAAGGTAAAATAATTTTATCCTATAGAATTTGGGAGAATCATTTTTAAAATAGCGAATCTAGTTTTTGGAAAAACCATGGAAAATTAGCCCATGAGCGAAATTTAGCCCCTAAAATCATCCCTGAGTTACAAAACAAACAATGGTAACATCCTTCGATGTAAGTTTGACGAGCCTAGAGAAGGTAAGCTCGGTGATTTTTCATAATTAGAGAGTCTGAAAAAACATAAAGGGAGACTCCATTGGGGTACCTTTTTCGAAGATAGTCTAGTCAGTTTGAAAAAGGGGTAAACTAGCACCGACAAGACGTCTATTAAAAACCATTTTAATGAGTGTGATAAAGACAATATCACTCGGCCATTTTTTCATTTTTAAGGAGTCTGAAAAAAGCTTAACTATGGACTCCGTCAGGAATGTTCTTCTGGACCAGTTTAACGAGTGTGAAAGAATAAGGTCACTCAACGATCTTTTCAATTTTAGGGAGTTTGAAAAGAGCTTAACTATGGATTTCATGGGGGTTCCTTTTTCATAAGTTTAGTCCCTCAGGCCCGAAAAGGGGTAAAATTATACCTGAGAGTACTCTTCTAAAGAAATGAAGTTCCATAGAGTATACATTTGTTCGTACAGTTGATCGTCTGGACCGAAAAAGGGGTAAACTACCACTGGACAGACGTGACTTCAATTTTTAGTTTAACGAGCATGAAAGGCCACAAGATCGCTTGACAATCTTTTCATGTTTAGAGGGTCTGAAAATGGCTTAAAAGAAGACTCGTAGAACTTACTTTTCTCAATTAATCCGGATGAGATCAAAAAGCATAAATGCAGTCTCGCCGGATGTTTCTTTCGGATCTCAAAGTGAGCTTGAAAATCAACAAAGTTAGCTCATGATCGACACTTTGTGGGTTGATGTTGGGTATCTCCTCGGGGGAGCAGTATGCTCCGACGAAAACATTGTCTACAATACCAGGGGTTCTAGAGATATTTATAGGTACCATTTTAGTGATACTTGCCATATTACCCTCGGCATAGATCTTATGTGTAGCTAAGGGATTAATAGGACAAGACCTATCTCCAGTCATAGTCAAGGTGAATTCTCCAACTTCGATTCTGCTTGAATCTAGGAGGAAGTATGATCTGTGATGAATATATTCCTAAGGTTTGTCCAGACTAGTCATTGCCTCAATTACAACTTCATCAGAGGGAAATACTAAGTCTAATGAATCGGTGTCAGTGAGAGAACCTTGAGCCCAAATAGGCTCTAGAAGTAGATCGAAATCTTGTGCAGGAGTTGGATTAGTGTTGGCTGAAGCTTGCTAGACTAAAGAGTACGCTACTTCAGCTGTGGACAAGGGCATGGACATGCCCGGGTGCCCTGTCCCATTCATCGTGACCGATGGGGAAGGAAGTATCCATGGATCGTCGAAGTAAGTCGTGTGGAATGACGAAACTTGAAAATTCTCAACCTTATGGTGATTGGATATAAACTTGATATCACCTTGAGGGGGTGGGTAATCGAAGGTACCCATCAAATATGGACACAAACCAACCCCTACGTTGACTACACCTTGTTGAGGATTATCGATCATCGAGACCGTGGATGCCCCCAATGAAGGGTCAGGTCTGGAGAAAGACAATTGATCGATGGTCATTATCTGGCCCTCGTGTGCAAACAACAAGACTCAAAAAACTGTAGCAACCATAGCTTGCATGGCATAAGTCCAACTCCTTCCTAATAAGAGGTTATAGTTGAGGGGAGCATCGACTACCTCTACCTCAACACACACGGTCTTCCCTCCTAACTGCATGGGAAAAGAGGGAATGATTCCATGTGGTCGGAACGAATGATCATCGAAAGCAATGAGCAGAGTAGGTGATGGAGACAAAATGGGTTGGCCAACGGCCTTCCAACATGCCAGCGACATAACGCATGTTGAGGCTCCCTCATCAACCACCATGCGGAAGATATTCTAAGTAAAAGTTTTCATGGGGTAAGCCACTACTATCTGAAACACTATGTGGTAAGTAGATGAGGTTTTAGGTCGGTTGTATCCAGCATGATGGTACCTGGATTACAAGTCTCGGTAGATCCTAAAGCGGTTAACAAGGCTTTCCTTTGGGAAGGGCAGCTTTGGAGGACCTCCAAAGCGGACATCGCACAAGGGGTTTGTGATAAATATTCCACCACAGAATAGTTCTAGGTGGCCCTTGCATTTGGGTTGTGAGAAGCTTTTTTGAATGCACCTTTGGGGATGCGTGTCATTGTTTCACCCAACGTCTTCTCAATTTGTAGAGGAAGAGATGGGAGTTTGGCTTCTTTGCCCTTCTCAGAAGTGCTTGGTTTACTATAGTCATGTGCTCTAGTCAATATAAAAGCATCACCCTTCACCATATATACATTCATGGATGTGGGGTTGTTTGAAGACGGAGAGGGTCCTTGGCTGCCCCCTTCCATGCTTGCAGAGGCCTGTGTTAGATTTTTCCCATGTTGGAATGGATTGGTTAACACAGTAGGCTTTTGTTGTGTCACAAAATTTTGGGCCTCTGCAAGCCAGGGACAAAGGTGGGTCAGGTGGTCCTCCGCACACAGGTTGCATGGATACCTCACCTTTCGTTCCTCAGTATTTCCCCTGCCAGCATTATCAGTGGGTTTTCTATCCCCCTTACCCTTCTTTCATTGTTTTTTCTTTCCTTCAGGCTGTTAGGTGGCCTTTGGATTAGTCGATTGCACTGTGTGTACATCTGACGTTTTGGTAGGGGGAGCAGCCAAAGTAGTAGTTTGGTTGGCCACTGTGTGTTGTATAGAAAATTTTTGCAACTGATTTGTTAGTTGCTCAATGGGCTTTGTTTGTGTTGAACCAACAATACCATCAGCATGTGGATCAGCTCTTTGCCTAGTTTTATCAAATATTGAGCATGGTGCATCTGGAAAGATCTCGTATAATAAACCGAACTGAGAATAGATTAGCTCAAGTTGTTGAACTCTCATGATGGCGTCTTCTTCGGAAAATACTCCCGACATCATGATGTCTTTGGAAAATTGTGGGACCAAATACTTAAGAAAATACTCGAGCAGGAATGCTAGTGGAACTGGTACCTTAATTAAACTCTTTCTATGTCTCCATTCTCGAATGTGATCAGAGATATGGTCCGCTTTTGTTTGTGAGAAATTGGCCATCAATTTGGTGCCAGCATCGTATCTCACAGGTAACTAGAAATGGTTAAGGAAAGCCATCACCAGTTCGTCGATGGAAGAGTATCTTGAGCGATCGAGCTCAATGTACCATTTTGCGACACTCCTAATGAGAATACGTTGAAAAAATTGCAACTGTATGGAGTCATCTTTCAACGAGTTAGATGAGCACCAAATATGGAAGGTAGTCACATGATCTCCTGGATCTTCATTAGGCTTGGCTTCAAACTTTGGGATGTTCGAAGGAAACTTCGTCGGCATAGGAGGCCAATGCAGATCATGATAGATAGGGTCATTCAACAACCTTGTCAAGTCTGGCAAATGCAAGGTTTCCAGGAAAGGTAGTTTGGGTTCTTGGTGATAACCTACGAAAAAGGGGCCTAGAGTTTGATTGGCACCAGGTTGCCAGGAAAAGTTCGGCTGCTGGCCCAGATTCTGGTAGAAACCATGGCCATGGCTAGCGTATGGATTTTGTGTATGTGGAGACATCATCGGTTGATTTCCGAAATAGGACATAGATGGCTGGGCATGCATTAGATTTGAAGGAATTTGGGAAGGATTGCTCCATGTCGGTCCCATGGGGAAAGGCATAGTGCTTTGTCTGGGGTTCCATTGATTGTGGAAAGAATTACCCCAGATCGACATTCCTGATGAGGGAACTAATCCCTGCCAAGAATTCCAAGGCCCTACTACAGAAGAAGTTCCCGGGTGTGCCCCCTGTGCAGGAATAGTACCCTACATAGGAATAGGTTGTCCAAAATAAGGGTTTCCCCCAGTTGGGAAAGTAGTTGATGAGAAGGCATTGTTACCAAATGCACCGAACAAAGAAAACAATGTCGAACCTATCGACATATTATGCAAAGGTGGTCCTTAACTCCCTTCTCCAAATAAACTATGGTGTGCAGATGGTCGGGCGGATTGCTAATGCAAGCCACTGAGTGAAGGGGACGAAGGAGGTATATGACCTCCCCCATAAGGGAAAGTGTTAAAAGGAGCAAGAGTGCTCCCATGTGTCCTTACAGAGGAGCATTAGAGATCCCTACTCACAGACCTGAAGTCTGTGAAGTGGAGTAGGAAAGTAAAGGACTTATACCTGAGCTAGGCATCTCGTATGAGAACGAAGGGCCTGTCGCACTTGGTGTGAAAGGGGTTGTGGCCACCGCCAGATATGGGATCAGACCACTATACGATGTAGAGGTGGTCAATACCATGGTGGCTTAGACCGGTGACGGTGGGTTAGGAGGTGGAAACTCTCCTATGGTGACAACCGTAGTGGGAATTGAAGAATTCCCATAAGGAGTAACAACATTCGTTTCCATTGTTGTGTGTGACACTATATGGCACTCATAAGGATGAATCAGTATGATGGTGGGTGCTAAAATATCAATGGTGGAGGTTTCAACTAGACCAAAATATTGCACTCCAAGGTTCAAAATGGTCGATTCCTCTGGATGTTGGTCAGGCACAATTTCTTGTGACCCGGTCACTTCAAAAGACCCTTGTTGGTCTAGCTTTCACCTTAGTGGTGGCAGGGGTGGCTCCATTGTAACCGGTGGCGGGCCAAGAAGCCTTCATGACCAATGGAGCTCGTGATCCTCCACTGTGTGAAAATATAAAAGACACACTAGGGTAGTCTAACCATTCAAAAACAACACGCACTAAAAAATTCTCTATAAGATAAGACAGGCAAACACTAAATTAATTGGAAGAACAGTTACAACAACCAACACTAGAGAAACTTACCGGTGCAAGTGAAACTCGAAAACGGAAGCACCCTCTGCGTATAATCTGCAAAGCATGGCTCGATGTCTATCCTAGGTACCACGGTATACCCCCGCAGTGACCTGTGTATGTCCCTAAAAAAGATAGGCAAGTAGGTTGCCAGCGTGCGAACAGTCACTAGGAGGGTACAGTTGAAATTCGGGTAGACCACAATGAGTAGGGTATCAAGCCCAAAAATTGTCAAGGGTATTGAAAGAAAGTGGTCCATAAGACAACTGAGGACATCGAACAGATTCAAGACCCACGAAGCCTCGTGGAAAATGCAATCAATGGAATCCCAAAACAAGCCCTCTATATCTGTTCTCCACTACGATTGGTCCAACTTTGGAGGGGTTATCTCTGCTACCTTTCCGCACGCGACCTCGTGTTTATCCCCTGAATTAGAGGGGGTTCCCGAATAAATTTCACGATACTGGAATTGGACACTCCCTAACTTAGACTCCAATGTTTGATTTTAATCGCCTTGAAGAGTTTCTTGTCCAACCTAATCCAAGGCCCTAATCCTGAACTAGTTGGTTAACCCTACAAACATAAAACTCTAATAAATTTTAGATTTAGCGTTAATTTTATGGCTTGTCTTATGTCAAGGGGTATGAAATTGAAACTAATGATGTTTGAAAGATGAAAGTAAAAAATGAACAAAAAACTGGAAACAAAAACTTTTACTTAAAGCAAATTTTCTACAACTTTCCAATTTTTTTTTTATATTTTCTAAGATCTTTTGAATAAGCAAAATTAAAGAAGGATTTCACTCGACTATGAGCTACTTATGATCTAAGTAAAATATCAAGAACTTAAGAAAGCAAATACTTTTCCTTGGCTACTAATGCAAAACCACAGTTTTCAACCAAACAAGAAAATGAAAGAGATTTCTTTTTTATTTGAATGTTGATAAAGCAAAAAGGAAAAACACTAACAAGTCAAAAACCAAGAAAAAAATTCTGGCCCAATCGCAAATCACAAAGAATCACTTCAAGAAATCACACACTAGCAACTTAAAAAAGGACTCTCACACTTGTCTAAAAACCCTAAAGAAAATTTTTAATGACAACTTTTAAATGAAAAAAGCAAGCTAAGGCTAAGATCAACCCTAAGCTACTGACTGCTAGGAAAGATATTCAAAAAACTGAGAGGTATAACCCTTGTCAAGGGAAAGGATGACTGCCTTACCCTCAACAAAAAATATCATGCACAAACACACTATTGACAATACAACAACAAGCATGTGCATGCGAGCTATGTAGAGCCAGAGGGCGTGTAAACGCGTGCTGGCTTTATACAGTCCGAGTGTATCTCTAAAACTTTAAAACAACTAAAAATAGACAATCCAAACCAGGAAGAGACCACTGATATTGAGAACCAGAATCTCTTGAAGGCTTAGACACTCTCTTTAATAGAAAAAGAAAACAATGTAAGGAAAAAAAATTTGTAAAACAAACCAATTTGAGATGAGACTGCAAACAACCAAGACTTAGAAAGAATTCCAGAAAACCCCTAAGAATGACTGATTCTGACAGGGAAGAGGATGATTGCCTCAAAAAATTTCTGGAATCTACACGCTACTGCTACTTCTTCAGCTAGCGTTTACACGCGGGCTGTAAGAAAGTAGAGCACGGGTACACGCGTGCAGACCTTATGTAGGCCGCATGTACCTCTATGGGTCTAAAAAAAAAATAGTCAAGCAAATAACAGAGATAGATGGTATGGAAAACTAGACTCTCTGCTAGCTCAAACTTTGCAAAAACTTCAAAAAACAGGAAAGAAAACCTAGTTTTTTAAAACTACCCAAAAATATTCCTAGGAACCCTAGAGACTTCCCCAGTATGGTCACCAATTCTGTTGTGGTGGGAAATCCCCCTACGGACTAGAAAATAGGGTTATATTATGCATGTAGATATGACCAAAAGAAACCTACTTTCTACCTTCGTCCCCAGACCTAATCCCCATTTCTTTTCAGCAAATACATGGTTAGACCAACATACCTTGTTCTGTATGTTCGATGTCAATCCTTCTTCACACTTGATCGCTTGTTAGCATCTCTCCTCCCAAGGCTGACCTGCATACAAACAAGAAACAAACTACAAATGCATTTTACCTACAAACTAATGGGTTAGAGATTCAAACATATATTTACTGAACTATGAATAACTCATATAGTGGGATGGGAAAAGCATTTCTTTATTATTAACTTTAATGAATCAACTTACAATGTCGAGACCAGCCACTGCTCCGTGAATCCTGATCTTGGGCTCCTCTTCAAA